>JAPFFP010067747.1:0-25070 GCA_026153255.1 Solanum medicagineum | reverse complement strand
AACCCTAGAAGTTCCCTTGTAGCTGCTTGCTAGGTCAAGAAAGAAGAACAATAAAGTTGGGAGAAAGCAGAAATTTTCCAAGTTAAAAGTGAATGGATATTTGCTGCTTATGACCCCTCTTTATGCTACTACTTTGGCCGACCTTCTCTTGGTCTTTTGACCATCGTATACCATACATTAATAAGCTACTTATCCAGCAGCTTGTCCATTAAACTTGGGCCAAAATGGGTCTCCAAGTTGATGGACTTGCGCTCCTTATTTTGCCAACTTTTCTTACTTGGTTTTGGGCCCGAGTATCCAAGAGTTTATGATGTCTTTGGGCCTTTCTTACTATTATCCTTAGGCTATAACTATAGTCCATGTGTGACGTTAAACCATGGACCAACTTTACACCCTTAACACGAATTTTATTCATAATCGAACTTAGACAAATTCGACGTCAAGCCTCGTCCCTGTTTAACTCGCAATTTTAAGCTAAGCAAGCAGGTGACTCACCTGCTAGCTTCTAAGTCCTACAAGAACCTCAATTATTTTATATCATTTAAGGTCGTAATCTCCTTAATTCAATACAAAACATGCATACCCTTGACCCCTTTAAGCGTTAGACGCACATATAGCCCATTAACACGAGATTCAAGCACTTTTAAAATTTAGCGTTAATTTGTCCAAATCATGTCATGTTTCATTTGCATTGTACTAGTATTGTAAGGTGTGGGGCGTTACATCATGATAGTAGGCAGGATTTGGTGTTGTCCACCACAAAACATCAATCATTATGAAGGGAAATAAACAATATATGCAAAACTCCAATCATAGAAATGGACCAAACCTAGGTTATTTCAGGTCAACTCCCCATGGTTCCCATAACCCCAAGTTACGGGTGCTTAGCTACTAATGGCTAAGGCAAAACCAACAATAATGCAAATAAATGACATAGTTGAGAGTTTACCCAAAGCAATGAAGAATAAGAGCACCACAAGTTGCAAAACCACAAGCTTTGACGAATAGAGAATGAATACAATGTGGGTCTTGCAATCCTCAAAAGTGGGTTTTCCAATTAAAATTTGAAACCTACACTAAACCCTAAAGATATTCTTGAGAATATTCAAAGTGTTTTCATTCTCAGGTTCACGTCTGCTCCCTCCAAATAAACCATATCATAAAGCATTTATAGTATTTACAAATTCAATCCTAAAAATTAAATAGAAAAGACAGCTGACACCCGGTACATCGCACAAGTATGACTCGTAGGGTGACCTAAGAGTCGTAATCAGGGTCTCGTATTAGGCACTTTGCATTTTGGACTTAACTGCTACGACCCACTTGTATGAGTCGTTGCTTGGGCTATGGCTTGTATGCTCCTCTCGTAGTCGAGGCCTTCAGTTCTTCGTCCAAAGTTTTGGCTCTCTGTTTCTTTCTACGAACCCACCTATATGAGTTTTAGGGAGACCTATGACTCGTAGAGTGGCCTCATAGGGCCGACCTCCACTTAGCAAATTTTTTATTTTTGCTCACTCTTCCTTGCTATGAGATCACCTTACGACTCGTAGCTTGGGCTACAACTCATAGGCAAGCTCGTAGTCCTGCACTTCAGCAAAATCTCCAACTTTCTCCCAAAACCATGCCAACCTACCTTTTCTGCAATAACAACACGAAAACACATAAAAAGCATTAAAAGTCGCATTAAGAACTCATTACAAAATCGCTTGTTTTAGGCATCAAATGTGTCGTATTTTGATAGCACATCAATACCCTCAACTTAGAACTTTTGCTTGTCCTCGAGTGACGACTTAATCTAAGCAGACAATGAGAAACACAGAGTAGCTACTCTAATGGCATATACATCATTTACTCTAATTCAGGTGCCCAACCATCATTTCAAAATCAGATTGTAAAGCTACTAATCAAACCAAACACAAAAATGTATCTAGCAATCAAACTATGATAATTAAAGAAATATCAACCATCCATAGTCACTGGGTTAGTCATATGCCAATCATGCAGTGCAAATGCCCTCATAGAAAAGAAGTCCCTCTTACTTACTCAAAAGCATTTAAAATCAGGGATTGTGCAAGCATCCTCACTCTCACAAATGAAATTCACGCAAAATGACTAACTCCATAGGCTTGCCTCTATACTCAACTTCTGGATTGATGACAAAGTGGATTTGGATAACTTTAGGACTTAATGGGTTGTAACATAGGCTCATGGGGCTTTGGTATGACATTTTAGGCAAGTAGTGACTAAAAGCTATCCTTGAACCATGTTTACCAACACTTTTACCTTCATAACCCAACCATTTCCACTAAATCTTCCCTTATTCTCCTATTTCAAGCTTTTTTCCCGGGTGCCTTCTTCCTCTTTTTCAGCTATGCCTTATTTTTGAACTCATTTTTGCTATTCACTTCAATCCAAAGCACTTTTCTTTTCTTTTTATCACCCAACTCATAAATTTTCATTTTTTCCATTCTTTCCCAACTAACCACCTAATTTTATTTGCTTTACCACAATAAAGGCCACCCTCAACATAGGCTTTTAGCCTGAGGTGAAGTACACAATATCTATTCCCAAGACCAAGGCCACTATTCATAGCCACCCTCAACTTAGGCTTTTGGCCTCGATCAAGGTTCACATGTTCAAGAATAGACCAGGGCCAATGGAAAGGTATTTAATAAAACAAGGCTAAGCTAGCTAGGTGTCAAGAAAGAATGAGTGTAAGAGAGGCTCAAACAACAGGAATAAGAGGTCAACTATCACATTTGGCAGGTAATTTAGGCAAAAGTGGGCTTACTAAAAGAACACAGGCCTAAGATCCTTTCCAAGTCAACCACATCACCAATCCACTCTTAGAGTAATAAGGCAAGTTCTAAGACAACACATGATACATGAATGCGACTAAGCTCACAACACACATGGCATCGCACACACAATCAAGTAAAAACTCACAGGTCATTCTTCAAGTATAAAGTTGCATTGTCTTATCAGAACAAACATTACCAGATACTCAATATGCGTGATTGCATTAATAACCAACAATCTCAAAAATTTTAAGAGTACCGAATTTCCAACAAAAGTTTAAAAGTATTTAAAGACTATGCATACGCCAAAAGATAATGCTACTATGTATCTACAAGTTATCTACACTACCTAGAAATATCAGTTCAACAGAAATTAAAATATCCACACGGAAAAAGAAACATAACAAGAAAACCTTTTGATCAAAAATAAGGGAAGTTACGGACTCGAGGCTTCTCAGAATTCACCTAAGTCCATAACATGCCACACCCCACCAAAAGAGAATACTTTGTCCTCAAAGTAAAAATCGCAAGAAGAGAAATAAGGGACATACCTTGGCTGCCTCCCAGGAAGTGCCTGATTTATGGTCGTGGCACGACAAGATGTTGTTTGTAATCATGCTTCTTCAAGGTCCCAATCTTCCACTATCTTAATTTCTTCCATAGTACCTATATACAGTTTGACCCTCTAGCCATTGACCTTGAAGATTTTACCATCCCTGCTTTCTAACTCGATGGCTCAATGGTTAAAAATGCACACCACTCTGAAAGGTCCCATCCAATTGGATTTGAGTTTTCTAGGAGAGCAATTTAATCTAGAGTTGTAAAGCAATACCATATCTCCTGGAGCAAATTGGCGGTTCTCAATTATGTGATCATGCTGAATTTTCATTCTTTGCTTGTATAAGGCAGAGCTCTCATATGCTCGTAGCCTAAACTCATCAAGTTCATTAAGCTGCATTAATCTAGTTGTTTCTGCTTCATTCCAATCTAGATTTAGCTTCTTCGGTGCCCATAGTGCTTTGTTCTCAAGTTCAACTAGTAGGGGACAGCCTTCCCAAATAACAATTGATATGGAGACATTCCAATTGGTGTTTTGAAGGTTATATGGTAGGCCCACAAGGTATCATCCAACTTCATTGACCAATCAGTGCAATTCATATTCACTGTCTTTGACAAGATTTGCTTTATCTCTCTATTTGATACTTCCACTTGCCCACTTGTTTGGGGATGGTAAGGGTTGCCACCTGGTGCTTCACATCATATCTCTCAAGGAGAACTTTGAACAGTCAGTTGCAAAAATGAGAACGCCCATCATTGATAATTGCTTGAGGTGTGCCAAACCTGGAGAAAATATTTCTTCAGAGAAACCCGATAACACTCTTGCCCTCATTGTTTGGTAAGGCTATGGCCTCTACCCATTTAGAGACATAATCAATAGCAACTAAGATATAATTATTCGCATGGGAGCTAAGAAAGGGTCCCATGAAATCGATACCCCAAATATCAAATAACTCGATCACCAAAATAGGATTAAGAGGGAGTTCTTGCCTTCGCGAGACTCCGCCCTCTCTTTGGCATCTGTCACAAGACTTGACATAGTCATAGGCATCCTGATGTATAGATGGCCAATAATAGCCACATTGAGTACCTTATAAGTTGTTCGAGCTCCACTATGATGGCCACCCACCAACGATGAGTTGCATGCTTCAAGAATGCTCGTCATTTCCACCTCAAGAACATGTCTACGGATGATCCCATCAGCACAAATATGAAATAAATATGGCTCATCCCAAAATAATTTCTTCACATCATGCATGGACCTGCAACGTTGATGGGTATTCAATTTAGGAGGCACTATGTCACTCACCAAATAATTAGCATAGTCTATGAACAAAGGTATGAGATCATGTAAGGCCGCCAACACACTTTAATCAGGGAAGAAGTCATTGATATCAAAACCATCATCGAATTTGACCATAGCTTCATCTTCCAATCTTGAAAGGTGGTCGGCTACCTGGTTTTCTGAGCCTTTCCGGTCAATCACGTCAAAGTTGAATTCTTGCAAAAGGAATACCCATCTAATTAGTCTCGGCTTTGCATCTTTTTTAGCCATTAGATATTTGAGTGCTGAGTGGTCTGTGTGAACTATCACCTTAGCTCCCAGCAAGTATGACTGGAATTTTTCAAAAGCAAAGACTAGGGCGAGCAATTCTTGTTTAGTGACTATATAATTTTTCTGAGCCACATTAAGTGCCTTGTTGTCATAGTAAATAAGATGCAGAATTCTCTCCTGCGCTGCACTAAAACAAATCCTAAAGCCAGACCACTTGCATTACACATTAGTTCAAAGGGTTTGGACCAATCTAGAGCCTTAATAAGTTGAAGCCAACTTTCTCTTCAATTTTTCAAAGGCTTGCATGTATGTATCATCGAACACAAATTTGGCATCTTTGTCTAACAACTTGCACAAGGGTTGTGAAATCTTAGAAAAATCTTTTATAAAGCAATGGTGGAACCCTGCATGGCCCAAAAAACTCCTGATACCTTTCACAAAAATTAGTGGTCGTAGTTTCTCAATAACCTCAATTTTGCTTTGTCAACCTCAATTCCCTTGCCTGAAATTCTGTGACCCAATACGATACCTTATTTGACCATAAAGTGACATTTTTCCCATTCAACACCAGGTGACTCGCAACACACCTTTGCAACACATCGCGTAAATGTAGCAAACACTCTTCAAAAGATTGGCCAACCACACTAAAATCATCCATGAATATCTCAATAGTTCTTTCAACTATATCCGAGAAAATAGACATCATGCATCTTTGAAATGTTGTTGGAGCATTACATAATCCAAAAGGCATTCTCTTAAATGCAAATGTACCAGATGGACATGTAAAAGTTTTCTTCTCTTGATCTTCAGGTGTAATGACAATTTGGTTATACCCGGAATATCCATCAAGGAAAAAATACCAACCCTTCTCTGCAAGTCCGTCAAGCAATTGATCCATGAAATGGCATAGGAAAATGGTTTCTCTCCATGGAATCATTAAGTTTCCTGTAATCCATACATACTCTCCACCTGGTGGCTAGTCACATGGGAATCAACTTATTTTTAGCATTGGGCACCACTGTGATACCTCCCTTTTTTGGAACACACTGGACTGGACTAACCCATTCACTATCGGCGATTGGGTAGATGACTCTTGCATCCAACCGCTTGATGATTTCATTCTGCAAAACCTCTTACATTGAGGGGTTCAACCGTCTCTGATGTTCAATGCTCTGTTTGTAATCCTTGACTAGTTGAATTTTATGAGTCCATATCCCAGGAGGTATGCCAATGATGTCTATAATTGTCCACCCAATAGCCTTTTTGAATTGTTTAAAAACTGAAACAAGGTCCTCTGCTTTTACTTCACTTAAATCAGCTGCAATTTTGACTAGTAGCGTGCTATTTTCTCCCAAGTATGCATATTTTAGATGTGCTGGTAGTGCCTTTAACTCTGACTCAGGTGGGGCTTCTACGAAAGTCTTAGTGGGCTGAGTCTCCCTGTTGCTCAAATCTAATTCGAACCCGGCCTCTCGTCTAGGCACAAATGATACTCCAAGAGTATTTATCATTTCTATATAATCAGGAATGTTTTCACCATCAAAATTCATCAACACAACTGCCAAAGGTTCAACTCCCAGTCTCAACTCAACCGGGACCTCCACTTCATCATCATCACCCATTTCAATCATTGAGACGACCTGAAGCCCATGATTCTTTCTATCTTGCTAACAAACTTGAAACACAACTTGTCTTCACCAAATCTGAAAGTAAGCATCCCCTTTTCCATATCAACCAACGTGCTACCTGTGGCTAAGAAAGATCTCCCTAAGATGATAGAAACTGCAAAATCAACCTCATAGTCAAGTATAACAAAATCTACGGGAAATAAAAATGTATCTACCTTGATCAGCACATCATAAAGTATCCCCATAGGCTTCTTTCCTGTTTCTTCTGCCATTAGCAATCGTATCTTGGTAGGGACAGGGATGCCCAAACCTAGCCTTCTGAACACGGCAAGAGGCATCAAGTTAATGCTGGCTCCCAAATCACATAGTGCTTTGGCAAATGCAAGTTCTCCAATAGTGTATGGTATGGTGAATGCACATGTGTCTTCATATTTTTGCACCAAAGACTTTGTGGTGATGACACTGTAGTGTTGAAAATTTTGGGAGAGATCTGGGCTAACTTCTTGCTTCTTCTTGACTAGGTCCTTCATCCATCTATCGTACCCAGGCATCCTCCCAAGAGCTTCAACCAAAGAAATGTCCACTTACAATTTTTTAAGTATTGCTAAAAACTACTCAAACTTACCTTCCTCTTTTCTCTACCCAAACCTTTGTGGAAAAGGCGCAGCGGGCCTTGGAAAGGCCTTATATTTTTTTGATTTCTTTTTCATGTTGTGCACTTTGGTTTCTTTTTTGACACTCTCCTTACAGCTTTCACCCATAATATCTAGTACTGATGAGTTGATGGTTTTTACCCCCACGAGTCATGACTGTCATACAGTGCCCTTCGTTTTAAGGATTTTGAACCATGTTTCTTGGTAAGGTGCCCTTTTGGCATTGATTCAATTGTGAAGAAACTCATCCAAATTGTTGTTCCAATTGTTTAATCACCACGCAGTGAGACTCCATCTTTTGGTTTATACTCCATCATTCCTTTCAAGGTCTCATCTTGGTGGTCGACTCTTTTCAACAACTTGTCAAACATCTCTTCAAGCCTCAAAGTACTTGACAACATCACGGTTGTGGGGCGTCACATAAGGACAATTCCTAAAGCCATCTCTTCTACTCCATTCAGCATTTGGCACTCTCTCTCTCTCTTTTATAGTAGCCACCCGGTTATCTCTATAAGCACCATCACGATTGTAGTTCCGACCTTGATTCCTGGAACCTTGCCTCCAATAGTCCGAGTTGGACCCTTAGGGATTATTCCAGAAACCCGCCGCTTGGTTACTCACGAAACAAGTATCTTCATCAAAGAATGGATCTTCATACATAAAAACTTAGGAGGTTGGGGAGTGGCCGCTTGAACCCTTGCTTGGTTTTGCTTTAAAACCAAGTCCATACTCGTGCGAAGTTGAGAAAGTTGCTCCATGATTTCCTCGTTGGCCTTTGATGGCTCATTGTTGGTGTTGACTACACAAGAAGTTTTCATTGCACCTCACTTTCTTTGACCCCATGCTCTATCCTTATCAATTCAAAAGGTTGGTCAAGAAACATGCCTCCCATGATTCTATCGGCACAATCTTGACTATTCTCGTCAAGTGCCCGATGGAAAATTTCAACCAAGGCATCATCAACAATCTTATGATCGGGGGCCATCCTCAAGCATTTGGTAAATCTCTCCTATGTGGTACTAATAGAGTCGCCCGGCAGTTGCTCAAAATTATTTATCTGGTCTTTGAGGTTATGCTTCTTTGATCTTAGGAAATACCTCTCTAAAAACACTCTATGAAGCTTTGCTCAACTTGTTATTGTACCCGAAGGAAGTTTTGACAACCACATAGTTGTATTACCGGTTAGTGACAATGGAAAAAACTGTAAACCAACTGCACCAAGAGAAAGATTTTGTGTCCCCATGACACTCTTTTCAGATGAAGACGACAATATGAAGATGACGATGGGGATCCTCTAAAGGTAGCCTTGTGAACAAACCACGGTTTTGGAGCATTTGGAGCAATCCACTTGACACTGAGAACTTAGCATCTGCCGGTAATAGAGGAAGCACAATAGTACAAGTAACATCCATGGCCATAGGGTTCAAGCGATATTGATTCCAACTATAAGCACTCTCGTTGAAATCCTTAAGTTGTGGCCTATCATCCCTCAGAGGTGGATTCTCTTATCTTCTCATATTATCATTCATATTCATTTCTTCCTTAACTACGATATCCTCGTTCACCTGAGCCATTCTTCTAAAGAGCGATGGATCTCCAAATTGATCGGAGCTAAGCGATTGCCTTGGCTCCTTATATTGGGCATACAACCTGGTACGCCCTACAAATAAAATCGAGCAACAAAAAGAATAGTAAAAGTAAAATACAAGAGAATCTAGAAATTAATACTTGAACTAACTAATAGTGAAATCAACTCAAGAACCTAGTCGTATTCCCCGGCAATAGCACCATAATTTTTTGATATTCTGATGTTCACGCTCTAATAAGAATGTGGCCACTGTCAGTATTTCATCTAACCAGAGGTTAGGGTCAAATCACAGGGAATACAGGGCTCGACTACAAGAATTCACTATCAATCATCTCGAACATCGATAACTAAAATCTCTAAATGGGGGGGTTGTGATTTAAGAACAAAACCAACAGCAAACACTATACTAATAGTACGAGAAAACACTCGAATTTGGGGACAACTTGATAATTGTGTTCCCCATGGTTTGTTGACTCAATTACCCTAGACAACATAACTCTAATTGGAAATTCACATGTAGGATGGTAACTTAGGTTCTTCCAGCATTCTTGTGAAGGTGAAGGTCGATTTTCGCCGTGGTGCTTGGTCAACAACCATGTTGTGCCAAATAAGTGTTACCCATTGTCCCAGTCAACCCCCTCCCCTTGGTCAGGTTTTGTTTATTAGGTGAAAACACATCAATCGAATCTTGTCGTCTACTTCCATTTTCCTATTGGTCACTACCTTAGTCGGGATCGTTATAGTGGGTAGGGTTTGGTGTTGGCCACCACCAAACATCAATCATAATGAAGAGAAATAAACAATACATGCAAAACCCCAATCATAGAAATGCACAAAGCCTAGGTTATTTCAGGTCAACTTCCCATGGTTCCCATAACCCTAAGTTGTGAGTGCTTAGCTACTAATGGCTAAGGCAAAACCAACAATAATGCAAATAAATGACATAGTTGAGAGTTTACCCAAAGCAATGAAGAATAAGAGCACCACAAGTTGCAAAACCACAAGCTTTGACGAATAGAGAATGAATACAATGTGGGTCTTGCAATCCCCAAAAGTGGGTTTTCCAATTAAACTTTGAAACCTACACTAAACCCTAAAGATATTCTAGAGAATATTCAAAGTGTTCTCTTTCTCAGATTCACGTCTGGTCTCTCTAAAATAAACCCTATCATAAAGTATATATAGCATTTACAGATTCAACCCTCAAAATTAAACAAAAAAGATAGTTGGCAGCCGTTACGTCACGCAGGTATGACTCATAAGGTGACCTATGAGTCATAATTGGGGTCTTGTATCAGGCACTTTGCATTTTGGACTTGACTGTTACAACCCACTGGTATGAGTCATTGCTTGGCCTACGAATCGTATGCTCCTCTCATAGTCTAGGCCTTCAATTCTTGGTCCAAAATTTTGGCTCTCTGTTTCTTGCTATGAACCCACTTATACGAGTCATAGGGAGACCTACGACTCGAAGAGTTGCCTCGTAAGGCTGACCTCCACGTAGCAGATTTCTGATTTTTGCTCACTCTTCCTTGCTATGAGATCACCTTACAACTTGTAGCTTGGACTACGACTCGTAGGCAGGCTCGTATGTCCTGTACTTTAGCAAAATCTGCTGCTTTCTCCCAAAATCATGCCAACCTAACTTTTCTGTAATAATAACACCAAAACACATAAAAATCATAGAAAATCGCATTATGAACTTACAAAACCCTTGTTTTAGGCATCAAATGTGTTGTATTTTGACGGCACATCAAATGTCAATGAAACATACATGAGAAAGTAATAATGAAGATTTCAGCCCGAGAAGATTGCAACAAATGCATTTAAACATTTTTAAAAATCTTAACATAAATGTCAAAATCACCTTAAACTTGCCAACATAAACATGAACGCATGCAAAATGACATAAGGGCTGAAACTTAAGACTTGAAATCATGAGGGGACTTAAATTAGTACCTTAGGCTTAAGTAAAGTGGAAGAAATGTGAATATTAAATTAGTACCTTAGGCTTGAGTAAAGTGGAAGAAATGTGAATATCATTTTCTCATGTCCGCCTCGGCTTCCCATATGGCACTTGCAACTTGTTGGTTTCACCAAAGAACGTTGACGGAAGCTACATCCTTGTTTATCAACCTCTTCACTTGTCTATCAAAAATTTCCACCGGAACCTCCTCATAAGTCAAATTATCTTCTACCACACCCACAACATCCAAAGGTACAATAGCACTTGGGTCACCCACACACTTTCTCTACATTGACACATGGAAGACCGGATGAACCATATCCATCTCCATAGGCAACTCCAACTCATATGCAACCTGACCAATCCTCCACAAAACCCTATAGGGACCCACAAACCTTGGGCTTAATTTCACATTCTTGCCAAATCAAACTAAACACTTCATAGGTGAGACTTTCAAGTTAATCCAATCACCAACCTTAAACTCAAGATCTCTTCTCCTCACAGCGGAGTAGGACTTTTGTCTACTTTCGGCTTTTTTCAATCTCTCCCTAATCAACCTCACCTTCTCCAAGGTTTTAATGACCAAATTCGGACCTAGCAATGCCATCTCCCCTACTTCAAACCACCCAACCAGGGATCTACAACGCCTACCATAAAGAGCTTTAAAAGGAGTCATACTATTGCTTGAGTGGTACCTATTTTTGTAAGCAAATTCAATGAGTGGAAGATGTTCATCCCAACTACCCTTAAACTCCAAAACGCAAGCTCTAAGCATATCCTCAAGGGCTAAGATAGTCCTCTCAGCTTGACCATCCGTTTGAGGGTGACAGGTCGTGCTAAGCTTAACCTTGGTACCAAGACCTCTTTGGAAGGACCTCCAAAGGTGAGAAGTGAATTGAGCACCACGATCAAAAAAGATAGACAAGGGCACCCCATGCAATCTAACCAACTCATGAATATACAATTTTGCATAATCTTAGACACCATAAGTAGTTTTGACAGTAGGAAGTGAGCCAACTTTGTCATTCTATCCAAACAACCCAAATAGAGTCAAAATGCTTCCTAATCTTAGGCAACCCAACCACAAATCCATGTTGATTTCCTGCCAATTCCAAGTAGAAACCTCTATATCTTAGGCTAGGCCACCCGGCCTTTGATGTTCGGCTTTAACTTATTGGCAATTGTGACATCTGGATATGAATTTGGAATGTCTCTCTTCATACCACCCTACCAATACACTTCCCTCAAGTCTCTATACATCTTTGTAGAACCGGGGTGAATGGAATAGGATGAATTATGGGCTTCCTTCAAGATAATTTTTTTCAAATCATCACCATTTGGCACACACAATCTACTTTGTTATCTAAGGGCACCATCTCCCCCTTGGGAGAAAACCTCCACCTTACTATCTTTCACCAAGGCCTTCAACTCTAGCAAGGCGGGGTCAAGATCTTTTTTTGCCTTTACCTCCTCAATCAAAGAAGACTTAGAACCATCAACAACCACTAAACTGCCATTATCAAGTTCCTCCAACCTAACCCCCAATCTAGCCAACCGATGAACCTCTCCAGCCACCTCTTTGCCACCATTATCAACATGAGTTAAACTACCCATAGACACCCTACTTAGAACATCGGCCACAACATTAGGTTTGTCGGGGTGATAATAAACACTCATATCATAATCATTAAGGAGCTCTAACCACCTTCTTTGCCTCAAGTTAAGATCTTTTTGGGTGAACACATATTGGAGACTCTTATGATCGGTGAACACATCAACATGAATCTCATATAAGTAGTGATGCCAAATTTTCAAAGCAAATACCACAGCCGCTAATTCAAGATCATGGGTGGGATAATTCTTCTCATGCACCTTAAGTTGTCAAGAGGCATATGCTACCACCTTACCACTTTGCATCAAAACACACCCCAAACTAATTCTTGAGGCATTACAATATACAATAAACCCTTCCAATAGAGAAAAGATAGGAGTGCAGACAAACTTATCTTTCAAAGTTTGGAAACTTTTTTCATACTCATTGGTCCACACAACTTTTGCCTTCTTTTGTGTCAACTTAGTCATAGGATAAGCAGTAGAAGAGAAACCATTTTCAAACCTCCGGCAATAACCCTCAAACCTAAGAAACTTCTAATGTCCGCTGGAGTCAAAGGTCTAGGCCAATTTCTAATCACCTCCGTCTTCTTAAGATCCACCTTAATACTATCACCCGACACCATATGCCCTTGAAAAATGACCTCTTTCAACCAAAACTCACATTTTTCATATTTTGCATAACCTCTCCTCCCTAGATTTGCAACACCATCCTCAAGTGATCCACATGCTCCTCCTTACTATGGGAATAGATCAAGATATCATCCATAAAAACCACCACAAACAAGTCAATGTAGGTTTCAAAGACCTTATTCATAAGATCCGTAAATATAGCTAGTGCATTAGTTAGCCCAAAGGAAATAACCACAAACTCAAAGTGCCCATACCTAGTCCGGAAAGCCATCTTGGGAATGTCACACTCCCTCACTTTCACTTCGTGATACCCAGACCGAAGATCAATATTAGAAAAATGGCTAGCCCCTTGAAGTTGATCAAAAAGGTCATCAATCCTATGTAGAGGGTACTTGTTCTTTATGGTGACTCTTTTAAGTTGCCGGTAATTAGTGCACATTCTAATAGAACCATCCTTCTTCTTCATAAATTATACCGGTGCACCCCAAGGTGATTTACTAGGCCTTACAAAACCCTTCTCCAACAAATCTTTCAATTGTTCCTTCAACTCCTTCAACTCCACCGGGGCCATACGGTAAAGGGGAATAGAAATGGGTTGAGTATCGAGAAGGGTCTATACCAAAGTCTTTTCCCTTTCAAGAGGAACACCGGGAAGCTTATTAGGAAAGACATCAAGAAACTCATTAATCACCGGAACCGACTCAATAGGAATGACTTTGGACTCAACATCTTTAACCCTCACAAGATGATAGAGACACCCCTTAGAAATCAACTTTTGGGCTTTAAGACAAGAAATGAATCTACCCTTGACTACCACATCACAACTTTCCCACTCAAGGACATCTTCATTAGGGAATAGAATTTAACCCTATAGGTTCTACAATCAATAGAAGCATACTATGCATGCAACCAATCCATCTTAAGAATGATATCAGAATCCACTATATCTAATTCAACAAATTCACAAGGCAATATTTTATTCAAAATGAACATGAAACCATTTCTGTAGACTCTTTTTGCAACAATGGACTCACCAATGGGGGTAGACACTTCGTAAGGTTCACACAACATTTCGAGGCTAACACGGAGCTTTTTGGCAACAAAAGGAGTAATAAAAAATAGAGTGGCACCCAGGCTATCAATGCGTACACATCAAAATAAAAAATCTTTAAAATACCGGTGACAACATCGGGCACCTTATTCATCCCTTGTCTCTCTTGAAGAGCATAGAATCTATTTTGCCTTGGCGCACCCCCTTGTTGGCTTCCTCTTTTCCTTTGACCCGCATTTGCACCTTGGACTCGTGGATGACCATATCCACCTTTAGGTTGAGCATGAGGACAATCAATAGCCTTGTGGCTACCTTCACCACAACCAAAGCAAACATTTGGATTTCTCAAAGAAGGACCACTATGATTCTTTTCACACCTTGGACATCTAGGCTTTATCATTCCTCCATTACCACCTTGGGACCTTTTTTTAGGCACCCTATCATTAGAAAACGTCTTGTTGGAAGCATTGGATGACCCTTGGCCTTGAAACTTGTGGCCTTGAGGAAATCGGCCACACTTAGAGCCTTGGAACCCACCTTCAAAATGAGCCCTCTTGGACTCACCACTCCTCCTCTTTCTAAGGTTTTCCCCTTCTAATTGTTCGACATATGTCATGAGGTGGGACAAGTACACATCACCTATTAGCATGGGGGTATGACACTCCTCATTCTCCAAGTCGGATAAACCTTACAAGAATTTGTTCATCCTTGACCTTGGCTCGGCAACTAATTGTGAGGCATACTTGGAGAGTTGGTTGAACTAAATGACATACTCCCTCGCACTCATAGACTCTTATTTTAGATTTGCCTCCCTTAGCTCAATAAAAGAGCCAGATGAGAAATGTCACTTTGAATTCTTCACAAGGGATAGCATCACCATTCCCCTTCTCCATCTTCCATTGAGTGAACCATACTTGAGCCACCCCTTTGAGTTGGTAGGCTGCCAACTCCATTTGTTCCTCCGAATTAACCCCATAATGGACAAAACCTTATACACCTTAGCAATGAATTTTTGAGGATCCTCATCCATCTTGGACCCATGGAACTCGGTGATTCATTCTAGTAAAATCCCTCACCCTTGAGGCCAGAGTAGGAGCATAAGGGGCTTGGGCCCCTTGGTTGATTTGATTGGTCATAGCATGAGCCAGCATGATGATAGCATCTCTGAACTTATCATGGGCCGCTCCCTATCTTGAGGAGCTTGAGGAGGGGCAGGGGTTGGTTGCTCCTCGGGTGAACGGGCTCTCCTTAGTCTTCCTCTTGTAATAGGCATGACCTAGAATATCAAAGAACATTCGTTAGAGGAAAAGCCTTACCTTAACTTCTATAGCATGACATAGATCATGAAGAAGGGAAACATTTCCTAAAACGTCTCATAGCCTCTCACTTATAGTTATGGTGCACTTCACAACCATGAATAAGACTCTAATCGATGCGGTGTGTCGAATTTTGAGGGCCATTAACATCTAGTGCTCTGACACCAAGTTTGTCATGATCCAAGCCTAGGTCCTAGACGTGACACGGCGAATGGGAACCCAAAAAGACCCAAACAAGACTCTTACCATATCAATCACACATCCTTGGTCGAGGAAGCAAAGTAAACAACAACAAGATATAAGAAAAAGGGAAAATGGGACTAAGGGAAGTCTTTGATATCATAAAAAATAGAGAGTCAAGCTTATAGCATAAATACATCATAATGTTCCAACGACACCTCTAAACTTAGAATAGAGCAGGGGCCAAGATATTTTTCGGGCTCACCCTCATAGTATCATATGTTCTACATCAAGAAGTCTTAGGAATAGCAAGAGAAAGTAGATAGCGTCCCCTAACTTGAGTACTCACCAAGCCTTTCTTTGAATAATCTCACTAGCCATGTGGAGGATGATCAAGAGGAGCTCTGATCCCTACATGGTGATATCATAGAGGTATAAAGTATGCGTAAGTATGTTTGAATGTACTAAGTATATAGGATGTAATGCAACAAGGCATAAGTCAATATAGTAAAAATGCATAGTTATAGGCAATAGATAAGCATAATCTCAATATGACATGCATGATCAATGTTTTAAGTAAAACATGCTTGTGAGTCATTCAACTTGCATATAACGTAATACATGTGAGGGAAGAGACCTCAACTGACAAAGAATGAGACCAAGCATGCTGCAACTTGGATCCCAATGATTATCCCTCATCGGTAAAGAGGTGGTCTACTTGCCAAGGTAAATCATACTTCACCTTACGTGAGCCCATCCCATTTTGGAGAAGTAACCCCCCTTACGGGAACCCGTCCCATTTCGGGGTGGATTTCATGATAAAGTGCACTAAATGGATCAACTAGTATAGCGAGGGTATAGCATAATCATATATTGGCACACAGTTCAAGGAAAGAGAGCAAATCGTCCATCCATCAGTGCTAAGTCTAATCCCACGGAATACTTATAATAATCATACTTTAATAACTTGCAATAAACTTGGAATCAGACAAGAGTAGCTCTTAAACATACTTGACCTCTAATGGTGAGCCTAACTTGAAACACGAGAATAGATCATCATCAAACATTATCCTTGCATTAATATCAAAGGCTCACAAGAGGTAAAATATTGAAAACAGGGCTTCAGTTCATACTTGCATAATCAGAGATAATTTAATGAATTCATAACATACTTGATAGCCCATATTAGTCATGAAGTCCCTTGACTTACAAAACATGTAATTAACTTGAGAATTCTTGACATGGTATTTTATCAAACACTTGGTGGGTATGTAATGCTTGTTCAAATCATGCAATTCAAGAGTGAAATCATGTGAGAAAACTTAATGCAAAACAACCCACCAACATATTGCAAAACCCTCATGTGAGATACCTTGAGATCCATCATGAAATCTAATAATAGATCATTGTTTCATAGCTCAAAACATACATAGTCTCAATAGACAAAACCAATTCATGGTATAAGTTTGAGATAGATAGACATGCATATTTAATAAACACTTCTTAAAACCCCAACATATTTCATGCTTATAATCCATAACAAAAGATACTCATAGATAATACAACTTGAAAACATGCAATGTTCATAAGATAGGAAGATTGGGCACCATGGGTGAAAGAACCCAATAGTTGAAACCTACATACCTAAATTTGAGGATTCCTTGATGTAGACTTGAAGGAGACTTGAAGCTTGAATGGAGTTCTTGAGATACGGGATTAAGCTTAGGACACTTGAATTTGGATGAAATATTTGGTTAAGTCTTAGAGAGGGTTTTAAGAGTTTCTTGAGTTATATACAGTTGAAAATGGCTAAATATAGGTGTTTTTACGCCTAGGTGGGATGGGGCCAAGACCCCAATGCCTTAGGCTAAAATAGGAAAATAAGGAAGTGACAACACTACTTCCTAACAGGTCCGCATCGAGGAGACATTGCGAACAGCTTCTGTCTCCGAAAATTTTTACGAAAAACATTTTTCACTAGGGACTTCTAAAATCTAGGTTATACCCATTCCCCACTCAATTTTGCCCCCTAATCAAGAATATAAAGTCGGATTTTTGATAACATGCATGAATTTGGGATATATAGAAACTTCTATTATAGACATTTTTAAGCACATTTTTGGGGTGTTTTTTTGGGTATTTCGCTCTTTCTTGGCTATGCTTTATCATCACCTCCATACCTGTGAGAATCTAAGCAAACTGCTACACGATTTCTTCATTAATTCTAGCTTGCTCTGGACCCACACTGACAACACATGAACTCTTCGTGGAAGCTCTATCCTGCTGCCCCCATGCACGATTTGTCTTGATCACTCTTTCCATTCGCTCCGGATCCTTGAAAATGGTTCATCCAGAAACATGCCCCCCATGATAGTGTCAGCACAGGCCTGAATTTTCTTATTGAGGTCATGGTAGAAGATCTCCACCAAGGCTTCATCAACTATTTTGTGGTCAGGGATGCTCCTCAGACATTTTGTGAAGCTCTCCCAAGTAGTACTTATCGAATAACTAGGAAGTTGCTCGAAGTTGTTGATCTGGTCCTTCAACTTAAGCTTCTTCGATCTAGGGAAGTACATCTTCAAAAAGGCCTTCTGCAAGTCTGCTCAACTGGTGGTTAAACTCTACAGGAGCTTAGATAGCCATAATGTAGCATTGCCCGTAAGAGACAATAGGAAGACACGAAGTCCCACAGCATCCATAGAAAAATTATGTATTCCCATCACACTCTAATAGACAAATGCCACATTGTTTAGGTGGCTATGAGGATCCTTCGACGGTAACCCCGCAAATAGCCCACGATTCTGCAGCATCTGAAGTAACCCACTCAAGATTGTGAACTTTGTGTCTGGTGGTAGTGGTGGCAATACAATAGCTCTAGTCACCTCTATAGGCATAGGATTCAACTTACACTGATTCCACTGGCAAGAATTATGTTGAAATCCTGAGGTTGTGGAATGTCCTCCAAAGGAGGTGGGTTCTCATCCCCAGCATCCTCATTGTTATTCCTATTCAGAGTTGCATTAGCCACATTATTGGCATTGTCTTGGGCCATCCTTCTTAGTTTTTTGTGGATCTTTGGATCAAACAGAGTTTAGGAATGCCTTGACTCTGAGTGTTGGGCATACACTACACCTGTACCTTGAAAAAGAACAAAAACAATAAACAAAAGTAAAATAAAAGGAATGAAGGATTAACACTTTAATTACTAATAAATTCACTAAGTCTAGTTGTATTCCTCGGCAACGACGCCAAAATCTTGATGTCTCCGAAGTTACACCTCCTTTTTAGAGGATAAAGCGGTCGTTGTAAAGATATAGACCTAGCCAATGTTAGGGTCGATCCCACAGGGAATACGTAGACTCAAGAAAACTCACGAATTTGCAATCCAAGTAATTAACCAACTTAATTCCCCAAAGGGGGTTTTTACAATAATCAATGAAAAAAGTAAACTAACTAACTATCGCAAGCGAGAAGTCAATAATGGAGAGCAACTAGGGTATTGTGTTACCTATGATTCCCCAACTCAATATCACCGGATAACCTAATTCTTGTCTAGTGTATAGCATGCAGGATGGTAATTTAATTTCACCAAGCCCTTTGGTCAAAGGTGAGAGGTGAATTTCTCTATGTGACTTGGCCTATCTCCATAGTGTGCATTACTAATCATTACCTATTAGTCCCAGTACAACTTCCCTTTGGCCCAGTTTAGTTGATTAGATGAGAACAAATCAATCAAATCCTGTTAATTAATCTTTTTGCCTATTCATTACTATCTTAGTCCAGTCAGAAACACTAGGTGAGTTCTAATATTGGCCACAACTAGAAAACATGCAAAACAAAGAGAGTTAATTAATACATGCATATACACCTTCCAAGAATTGTGAATTATCCGATGTTACTTTGTTAGTTCTTCATGGTTTCCACAACCCTAGTTGTGGATTTAGCTACTCATGATATGTACAGATGCAGAAAGTATGAATTGAGAAGATATAATTAAACGCTTACACAATAGATTTAAGAACAAGCAATCCAACGTCAATAAGAATCACAAGCTTTAAGATCAAATTTAACCACAAGTGTTCTTAGAAACTCTCTCATAATTTTCTCTCTCAAAATATTGAGTTCTCTGAGTACCAGGTGAAAGCTTATGAAGAATAACCTAAAATACCTATTTATAATAATTAAGTCCAAATCCTAAACAAAAATAGGAGAACTGGTCGGCATGCCATACAAAAGCTCTTTACGACCCGTATTGAAGTTTATGACTAGTAATCGGGGTCTGGTACTCAACTGCTGGAATTTTGGACTTTAACTCTACAACACCCCTCTACGACTCGTAAAGTGGTTTACAAGCCGCAAAGGGGGTTTCGTCTAATGAAATTCATGAAAGTCTAAGTCTTTGATCCTCAAGGCACGAATCCTCTTCTACAACTCATAAACTCTTCTATGACTAGTCTGCATATTCGTAGAATGAACTTCAGAAATCATCCCCACACTGGAAATCTTCACGAAACCTCCTTACGACCCATAGAAAGGTCTACGACCTGTAGAGTGTCTCATATAACAGAAAATCTGCAGCAACTTCTGTAACTTTCCCTAAAATCATGGCAAATGTGTAATCCTACAAATATAAACACATAAAACCCACTAACATCGCATTGAAAACACATAAAATTCCAAGTTTTAAGCATCAAAAGTGTTGTATTCTGATAGCACATCACCTTGCACAAGGGTCAGCCACAAGTACTAGAGCATACTTGGAGAGCTTGGTAAACTTGAGGGCATAGTTCCTCACACTCATACACCCTTGCTTGAGGTTGATGAACTCAGTCATTTTGGCTTCCCTAAGCTCAAGTGCAAATAAATGATCCAGAAAGGCAAGCTTGAACTCCTCCTAATTGACAGCATTACCACAAACCCTCTCCATAAACCATTGGTTGTACCATACTTGAGCCACATCCTTTAACTGATAAGCAGCCAATTCTGATTTCTCCTCAGAATCGATACCCATAAAATTCAACATCTAGGGGAGCTCATCAATAAACTCTTGAGCGTCCTCATCAGCCCTTGACGTATAAGATTCTGAAGGATTCATCTGGGTGAAACACTCACCCTAGAAGCTGGAGTGGGATCCCATGGAGGATTAACCTGCCTGGCCTGAGGTGTCAAAACCTAGGCAAGCATACAAAGGCCATACGAAATTCAACATTAGAGATAGGCTCAACGATAGGGCTTAAGGTGCTTGACCCTCAATGGCAGGGGCTGGTCTAGGATCTCTTCCTCGAGGCATTTCTATAATGGAGAAAGGACACCATTATGATAAGAAAACTAAACATACGAACCATAGCATGACATAAGGAATGGAAAAGTGAGATAATTCTTAGAATGTCTTCGTAGCCTCCCACTCATAGGCATAGTGCACTTCACATCCATGAATAGGACTCTACTTGATGTGGCGTGTTGGACTCTGAGGACTATTTATAAACCTAGTGCTCTGACACCAAGTTTGTCACGATCCAATCCTAGGGCCTAAGAGTGACATGGCGTAAAGGAACTCAGGAATCCTTAAACAAGCCTCATAGTATCCATATCCACATCATCGGTTCGGAAGTGTAATCAAGAGTAAACACATAGGTCTAAGGGATGGGAGAATAGGACTCACACTATAGGAATATCATTGTGGGAGAACATGGATTCATAAAGCACATAGCATATAAGTACTAAGGGGCAGGTAAGTATGACTCACACTATGGGGACAAATTCAGGACTTAGGATCTTTCACTTAATAAAATAAACATATTGTAAAGCTCATAACTAAATCATTTAACAATAACCAATGGATAGCCAAAACCAAAACATAACCTCCATTCATAACACATAGCATATAATCGTAAGGGAGTTTAAAAGATCGATGTCCAACAATGCCTCTAATCATAAGATAGGTTGAGGGCCAAGTCATACCCTGGGCTCACCTTACTAGTGAATAGAATAAGTAAAGAACCATAGATAGAGAGATGGTGGTTTGTCCGTGTAAGATAGGACTCACCACAACATGCAAAACTTGAGGTCCAAGATAGACATCATACAGTGGATGTATATACTCCTCAGTCCCTACATGGAGAGATCATGTATGCAAAAGTATGCGTAAGTACGTTTGAATGTACTAAGTATGTGGGATGCTATGCATGTGACTTACCAAACCTGCATTCAATGTTAGATGACATGGGCATATAATATAGAAGGAGATATATAGCAAGCACCATAGTATATGATATGCATGAAACTAATGATGCATGCAATGCACAAAATGCTCATATATAGTGGGGATGGACTGTAACTAACAAATCAAACTCATGTGAGCTATAACATAAATTAGTCTGATACAGACCTCCCATCGGTAGGAGAAGATTACTTGTCATGGTAATCTATATCACACCTTATGACCCAGTCTTTTAGGTGGATGGACACCTTCCTTACGACCCAGTCTTTTTAGAAGGATTTCCATTAGCATATCATATCATATCAATAAATGAATAACCATTCCTTACGACCTGATCTTTTCGGTATGGCTTCCATTTCTATGTTGGCATATAACTCGAGGAAAGAGAGAGGACCCTTGGGGATAGCTCTGATGGCCCCAATCCATCGGTGCTAAGTCAAAACATCCCACAAGAATACTTATACATAGTTATTATAAATCTTTTCAATGCATATTTAGGCTCAAAAGCCAAACCATAATTCAATACCATGTTTCTCATGCATAAGAATATCTCATGCTCATGACAATATGGTGCAAGCACCCAATATACTCAAAGAGACATGCTTTAAGAATGTGATCACATTCTTGTCATAACCAATATCTTATCAAAATCATTTCATAAAACATAATTGGGCTTAATCCACTGCATAATTTCCCTAACAAAATCCATGAATATGAATGCATATGTTATGAATAATGTGAGTATACCATGGGTAATGGAGATTTAATCTAAAATTAACAAAATATTATGAAATCTAAGTAAAGACATAAGTAAAATTCACATTTAAAACATAATATAGGATAACCATGTATAAATCGAGCTTTGAAGGGGACATGCACATTCACAACTTCATAACTTCAATGAGAACCTTCATAATAGGGCTTTAATCAACTTAAAATCATTAAATAAACATAGCCTATACATAAATTGATATTGATGATTCATAATATTGAAAATCCATATTTAAAGTAATCTAAATTCATGAAAAATTACTTGAAACAAGTTTGGGTCTCCTTGGTTGAAAGTGACCAAGGATCAAAACTCACATACCTTGACAAATGGAGAAGTTTCAAGAGAAATTTTGAAGAAGAATGAGTTTCCTTGATTCCCAAGTTTAATTCCTACTAGAGTTCTTTGAAGAAGATTTGAGAGGATTTCAAATGTGAGGAATGAATTTTGAAGGTTAAGATATAGAGTTTATGTCATTAGAAGTCTTTAGATAGAGTAGGGAGTCCTAAAAGACCTTAAGAATGATCGGTATTTATGAAAATGCCAAATGAAACGAGTGGAAATATTGGACGTCACCACTTCAAGGAGGGGTATACGGTCCATGTGGCACTACATAGGCCATGTACTTTCCCGTGAGACAACACTTAGACAAAATTTCACTTGATGAAGGTCCGAAATTGTAATCCTATACTTAGAATTTTTTTGACGAAAACTGATCACACGGAAGGGCCACACGAGTCGTGTAAAGCTACACGATCCGTGTATGTGCCCATACCACCTCCATTAGAAAAATTTCCACAGGCAAGTTACGAGACAGTGATTAAATACATAGAAAAATTTCACTTCGGAAGCCATACAAAAGTCCTCACGGCCCGTGAGACACCACATGATCCGTGTGGGTGGCCGTGTCCCCTCACTTAGTCCCAAACAGAGGAATTCCAAGCCTAAGGCCACCACACGACCCTCCAGACAGTCCGTGTCTTAGCTTGAAACTCCACACCAAGGCCCAACAACCAAATTTGAGGCCAATGGTCACCCCAAGGAGGCCTTACTCAGGCTGTGAGATCTCACACGAACCGTGAGTGCTCCCATAGAGTATCACATTAGTCCAAAACTTCCCGAAACCAATATTTCCAAGCTCCAACGAGATCATACAATGCTCAATTTATTACAATATGCTGAGTTGTAATTTATCTGTGAATTTGTAGTTTATGTGATCTTGTGATTCATTTGGTGTTGATAGCAAGATGGTGCTTACATTGAGATATAATGATTATTGAGATATTGATGATAGTGAAACACTGTTGATATTAAGATATTGTTGATAATGAGGCACTGTTGATGTTAAGACATTGATGATAGTGAGACACGATGATATTGAGATATTGATGGCATTGAGATAGTGAGATTATTTTGATTGATGATATTATGATATAATTGTGATCATGCACCTTGCAGCAATTATTATTTTTGCATTGATACTTGTGATGACTACAGCTGAGTTGTGAGTAAGATAACTAGTAGATTGGTGGTCGAGGTCTCTACTGGTCGAGTCGAGGTGATATGTTGGTAGTTTGAGGTCTCTTTCGGATGGGTTCGAGGTCTTTTTACGAACGGGTGAGCATTAGCTGAGGTTCTTGCCGGTAGTGTTCACGGATACATGTTCTATGTGAGACCCCCATGGGTTCTGACTGAGGCATATATATGGTCACCGAATGTGTATCATAGGGCATACATGCATCATGATTATTTGACATTGCATTACATTATATACATCTCATGGTATCCACTCCATCTCATATCATATCTAATTGATATATTTGTATATTGTGTATGAGATTGTACACTTATTATATTCTTGATCTTGATGTAAGTGGTGAATCTATCTATATAATGGTGTGTTGAGATACTACACTAGAAGATGAGTATATCTATACTACTGTTATCTATATATTACATTGTGCTGGCTTTTTCTAAGTGCATGGTTGTAGTTCGGCATATTGTGGTTGGGATTTAAGGAGTTGCTTGTGTTCTTCATTGATTTACCTTAGGTTAGTTCCATTTGTTGAGTAACCCGTTGTTTGGTGCTCACCCTTTGCTACATTTTTGTCATTTGTGAGCCCGGTCCATCTTGCTAGATTTCCTTCTTGTTGGATCGAGCTTCCGAATTTCTTGCGACGTAGTTGTTTATGTCTTCAGCAGGCCTTGCGGATTCTACTTTTATGTTTTGGTTCTATTTGAGGGCTAAACATTATGCCTTGTATTTCATTTAAATATTCTATACATAGAGGCTTGTACATGTGGCACTAGTCCTTGGGATAGTTGTAGCTTATTTTCTTCCACCTATCTATATATTTAGACTGTTATCTTCCGCTTTATCTTTATTTGTTACGTTGTTTGGGTTTTGAGCTGACTCGCCTTGGTAAGTTAATTGAGTTCCATCACACCTAGATTTTTGATCGTGACAAATGCCAAATGCATTTCTGAACTGCTCAAAGAACACGTCCATCAAGTATCATTTTTCGTGTCGACAACTCTATATGT
>JAPFFP010067739.1:0-25071 GCA_026153255.1 Solanum medicagineum | reverse complement strand
CGCCCCAACCAAAAAAAAAGTTACTAATAAAATAATCCAAGCATAAAATTCTGTTTGGTTTGTTTAAGAGAAAAACAAATCACAGCATACCTAATAGCTCTGTTAGTTTATTATTAAAATTTTATCTTACCTGAGAAGAGTTGGATTTCTTACTTTGTAATTTCCTTTTTTTACTCTTAATTTTGGGTAAAAAAAAAATACAACGCTAACTTGATTAGTTGGTTATTAACTTGGTATTACTAATACTTATATTTCTCAATTTCATATTAAAAATATTTATTTCAAATTACTTGTAAAATTACAATAAATTTAATTTTTTTATTATGCCCTTTAAGCTAATTCTTTTAAAAAACATAAATACTGTAAAGTTATAAAAGAATTCTTTCATTCTTAATTTTTTTCATGGAAACATTTTAGTCAAAAGAGTGCATTAATTGCCTGGATAAAACTCATGAATAAGGTGTAATAAAAAAATTACTCTCTTCGTCTAATAATAGTTTTTTATTATTAATTTGGCACAAAAATTAAAAAATAATAAATAATATGAGTAATTTTATCGCGTCACTCGTTGAATATAATAAATACAATATCTTGAAAAATGTTATAAGAAATAACTATAATTAATGATAAGAGTAAATTAGAAATTAAGTGTAAAATAATCTTTTGATTTCATAAAGTGAATATGTAATGACTCTGCATGTCATTTTTTATATTTTTTACAAAATTATCGTTTTACCCCTCTCGACAGCTACCACCATTCATGTTTGATTGGTTTTGAAAGTTGATTTTTGAGAATCTTGTTAAAGATGAATTTTTGCTTAAGAATTGAGTTCTAAAGGCTTAAGTTGCTTAATTTTGAATCTTTTTTTGTGTCATCTGAAGATTCAAATCTTGAAATGGAATTCCATCGATTTCATCAATTCCTAAGTATGAAAATTAATTTAGGAGTCTTGTTGGAATCAGAATCAGAGTTGATATGTGGATTTTATGTTCAAAGTTGAGAATTGAGTTAAAATTTGACTTAGGTTTGTTTTGATCAACATTTTGAGTTCGGGTGATCGGATTGGATTTCTGATGATTCCACTGGTTCCGAGAGGTGATTTTAGTGCTAGAATGAGCTTTGTCTTAATTTTTGGATATTCCAGTAGTGTTTTGGTATTTCAAGTGCCTTAAGTTAGTTTAATCATAGATTATCGGATTCCAGATCAAGGAGACCTCCAACTCGATTTTCAATGATTTTCATTGAGTCCGCAATGCCGGATTTAATAACGAAGCATATATGGTTTGTATGTATCTAATTTCGAACAAATTTCGAGGGTTCGTTCCATGATTTTGTGCTAAGTGAAATTGTTGGTATCTGGTGCTATTGGATTTCTTCTCCGTGTTCGCGGCCTAGCCTCCCGCATTCCCGGAGGCCTGGTGCTATGACCTCCGTATTCGTGTGAGGTAGTCCACGTCAGTGGAAGGCCAGTCAAATGACCTCTGCGTTCGTAACAAAATCTTTCGTGTTTGTGGAGGGTTTATCAGTTTGTCCTCCACATTCGCAGGGTATAATTATCGCATGAACAATGTTTAATTTCTAGTGTCGGGTTTAAGTCTTTTTTCACCATTTCAAATATTTTCAAGCTCAGCGAGATGATTTTTAAAGTGATTCTTATGAGAAAACTATTGGGTAAACTATTTTTAACTTATATCTTCATTACCCATTGAATATTTCTTGATTTTAATATCAAATTTAGTGTTTTAAATTGGAGAAATTGAGAGTTTTCCATGAACTCAAAATTTTCACAAAAAATCATGATTGTGAGCTCATTTTGACTCTATTTTTAAAACAGTTTTTGCAATAATTAGTTTCTAAAACCTTAAGGAATATTTTTATGTAAGAAATTTCAGATTTCAATCTCATTTTTTGGTATTGAAATGTTGGACCATTTTATCCTTCTTTCCCGAACTGTATGACTTTGGTGTCATTAGCTTTGAAATGTGATTGTGAATCATTTTTTGATTAGATTGTGGCGCTTTGGAGTATAATCAGAAGGGGAAAGCTCCGATCTTAGATTGATCATGACTTTTGGCTAAGACAAGTGTATTTTAAACCTATGATTAAGTGTGTTGAATCTTGTATTTCTTAATTGTGTGATTAACATGTATTGTGTATTGATTTAGATGTATAATTACATATAATAGTTTATGAAATGAGATGAAGCATTATCACTGATGCTTTAATTGACGTGTTGATGTGGAAATTTGGATATGACAAATTATGTACGTGTTATGAGTTGATTATTGACAAATACTAATGTATCTGTTGAACTATGTGTGTGTAGTATTATGTGTTTCATATCTCATCCACTCATCCTATATATATATATATATATATTATTTGGATTGGGTTGAAAATGAGATAAGATTGAGATATCAATATTTGAGATCGAGATTTTTACTGATCACGCGATGTTGTCGTGGCCTCTTCCAGTGGTTGAGGTCTCTTCTGGAGAGTATGATTTTTGGTTGAGGTCTCTTCCGGCATGTAATATTATCGAGGTCTCTTCCGATGGTCGAGATCTTTTTCGGCGGATATATGATCTATGTGAAACCCCCATAGGTTTCGACTTGAGGTAATCGACGAATGTATACCATAGGATAGACATGCATCATGATTATTTGACATTGCATTGCGTCATCCCGCACTTCACTCATTATTGGATTGAAATTGAATATTGAGTTATTTGTTAGTAGTTATAAATTTTGAATAGTTGCTTTTTGTTGACTATGACACCTTGAGATTGTGGTACTGATTGACTGATATATATATTCCTCATTGCTTTACATTTACTGAGTACCATGTTGTTGAATACTCACCCTTGCTTGTATAGTTATGTAGGCATTGAGCGCGGTACCTCCTGATTTCTTCATTTTCTAATTTGATCCGAGCTCTGAGACAATATGAAAGGTAGCAATTAGTTCTTTTCAGCGGACCTTCGGACTTCTATTTACTAATTATTTTTTCTATTTAAGAAGCAAAGACATTGAGACTTGTACAAAATATTTTTTGAATTTTGTTTAGTAAAGGTTTGTACATGTGACACCAATTTTGGATTGATTTTTAGCTTTGAATAATCTTCTTAATGCTTACCTATCCCCATTAAACTGTATTTTGTTTAATCTTTTGTTAGTTGTTTTTTTATTAGGCTGACTAGCCTAGGTGAGTTAAAGGAAAGTGTCATCACACTCAATTTCAGATCGTGACAATTAATATTAGAGTCCTATGTTCATAGGTCTGTATGTATACAAGCCCAGTCTAACAAAGTCTTGAGGATCGATGTGAACACATCCATTACTTGTTCTTGAGAGGTTATAAAGACTATTAGGAACATTCTCTTTAATTTCATTCAATTCAGTCATGTGTGGATTCTTGTATATTAGTACTGGGTGTTGCATGTTCTTTTGGTAGGTCGCCAGGACTAGAACATCATCTTCTTCTGATGAGGGAGGCGAGGTAGTCCCTGAGATTGTTATTGAGACCCCAGCTCAAGGTAGAGCAGTACCATCCTAAGATTATGAGAAAGGTATCTCTCCCAAACCTGAGCTCGAGGTTAGAGGAGATTAGATTTCTCTTGAGTATGCAGTTGAGCTATTGCTACAAGCTATATTATTGAGTGTTTTAGGCATGCTTGAGAGTATAACACAGATTGGTAGTACAACAAGCACACTCGGTGGGTTGCAAATTAGAGTGAGAGTTTAGGTTCTGGACCAGCATCAGGCTCCCAATGTGTAGGGTCAAATTGGGCAGCCACCCATAGCCCTTGTTGTTAAGATAGATCCAGCAATAGTGGTTGAGGGTTAAGGTGCACCTATAGTTGTATTGACTGAGGATGAACAATGCCGTTATAAGAAGTTTAGGAAGATGGACCCACCATAGTTTCAAGGTTGGAAAATCGAGGATGCCTATGAGTTTCTAACTACATGTAGGGAGTTGTTAGAGACTTTTGGTTTAGCCAAGTCCTTGGAGTTTTTTATATCACTCTTTTGCTTCATGAGTCAGCGAGGGAGTGTTGGAAGACATATTTAGGATCCCTGCCAGCTGGAACTCCTCCAGTGACTTGGGTGACATTCTCAAAGGCCTTCTATGACTGTTTTGTTCTTTAGAATGTGAGGAAGGAGACTCGTCTAAGATTTGAGATCTTGAGATAGGGTGGGATGTCAGTTACTCAGTATGAGATTTATTTTTTCTAGCTAGTCAGACATGCTACAACTATCATCCCTGATGAGACTTAGAGAGTTCATAGATTCATGAGAGGGCTAACTTATTCTATCAAGAAGGCAGTATTTTGGGTATCTAAAGTGGGAGCTTCCTTCTGGTGCATGGTGAGTCCCTTTAAGGACGCAGAGTTGATGAAGAGAGAGGAATTTGGGGACCCTAAAAGAGCCCATTTATTAGGCCAGTTCTCTAGTGCCTCATTTGGAAGATGAGGCTCTCTTAGTAAGAGGAGGAGTTCATGCGTCCTTACCAGCTTCAGGTGGTGGTCTAATTTTGTTCAAAGTTCTATGGACTAAGGTGGTGATAGTATTTCATTGGTTCTCACAACAACAATCCACTCTGAGATCTTGTTTTAGGTGTGGAAACCCTGATCATATAATTCGTCTGTGTCTATTCCAGACTCATTTAGGGTCGTATCGTACTTATTTAGTAGCCCCAATCAGAGATTCAACACCTCTATCTAGAGGTCTAGTCTCGCAGGCCAAGGGTCGTGCGGAGTTCAGCTCGATACAGGTGGTCATATTATAGGTAGAGGGGCGAGTAGTACTCTAGTTCATTAGGGGGTGGATGAGTGACTCAGACACCTAAAGGATGGGGAGCTCATGGCTATACCTTTCTAGGGAGACCCAAGTCAGAGGCTTTAGATAATTTGTTATCGGTGTACATCTGTGTTGTTTGATCCTGGTTCTATCTATTCATATGTGTCTATATTCTTCTCCCCCAGATTTCATTTATTATATGATCATATGTCAGTGGTTGTACATGTTTCTTCCCCAATAGGAGATCTTTTAGTGATGGATCGGGTATATTGATCGTGTCTCGTATCTTTAGCCTCTTACGATACTTGGGTGGACATGATTATTCCTGATATGGTAAATTGTGATGTCATTTTGGGTATGAATCGGCTTTCTCCATATCATGTTACTCTTGATTGCATGCCAAGACAATTACTTTGGTCGTACCTAATGGGACGAGGATTGCGTGTAAGGGTTAGTTTGGCTCCTATCCTAGAAAAGTTATTTCCTTTATTAGGGCTCAAAAGCTAATAGATAGTGGTTGTCTATCCTATTTGTCTTTCTATTCATATGGTTCGAGAGTTCATGGATGTATTTCCTACTAATCTTCCGATGGTTCCACCTGACAAGGACGACGACATTGACTTTGCTATTGATGTTGAGCTGAGAACTAAGCCTATTTCTATTCCTTTTTATTGTATATTTTCTACAGAGTTAAAGGAGCTAAATGATTAGCTTCAGCATTTGTTGAGTAAGGGATTTATTCAGGCTAGTGTATGCTGTTGGAGTGCCCCAGTTCTATTTGTGAAGAAGAAGGATAGGTCTATGAGGATGCCCATTGACTATAGACTATTGAACAAGGTGATTATCAAGAATGTCACGACCCAAGCCTAGGGCCTAGGTGCAACATGACAAGTGGGGAATCCGAAGGTACCCCAAACAAGCCTTATAGCATAAATAAACACACCCTTGGTTAAGAAGCGTGGATCAATCATCAACAAATAGTACTAAGAGGATTAGGGGCTTAGGAAACACTCTAAGGGTGAGGGGGGGGGAGGAGGGGGGGGGTTAAGGAATTACCTTCATTCAATCACAACAATTAGACTAAGGGAATGGAACGTGGGACGCACTCTATGAGGAGTAGGTACTTAGGAAAGTCACCACTTGTTATCTAACACCAAGTAATAATACATACACGGGGTAGGGGCTAAAGGGAAATCTCCATAGATACATAGACATCATATGAGTCATACATAACATATTAGCTAAAATACCTCTGATCATGAATGGAACAGACGCCAAGACATGTTCTGGGCTCACCCTCAAAAGTAAATAGTAAAAGTAGCATTGTCTTAATATACGTAGAAAGAAATTGAATATTGCCCTCGAAGTAGACGACTCACCACAAGAAATAACCTTTTCACGTCAACTAGCGATAAGGAGGTGGATGGGGAAGAGCTCTAGTCCCTATATGGTTAGATCATGTAGGTAATGCGTTAGTACTTTGACTGTACTAGGTATACAAGGAAATCATAAGTCATAATAGACAAGATGCATAATCATTTACAATGGAAATAAGCTTAATATGAAATGAATGCTCAATGCCTTACTTTAAAACATACATGGAGGGAACCATAACTTCATAACATGACTCATGCATCTGTGGGAGGAGACCACTGATACTTAAGACCATGTGAGCTACTGTATGAAATCCCAATATTTCCTTTACACCAAACAAGAAATGGTCTACTTGCCAAGGTAAACCATATCTCACCTTATGGGAACTTACCCATTTGGATATTTGCTTTATATGAACCTTACAGGAACCTACTCATTTTGGTGAACAATTTACATGGACCTTACGAGAACTTACCCACTTTGGTTAATCATGCAATAGGAGCTATATGGATCCCAATAGCAATTTACAAACCTACGGTGGCAACGTTATTAAGGGACAATGAAAATCTACCAAGGTCCTCTAGTGCTAAGTCAACATCCCAGAGAATACTTTAATTTCTTGGCTTCGACTTTGATAAATAATGGGATTGACTATTTATAGAATTAATTAAAGAACTTGTTCCTTTTGAACAGAAAGTCAGCTCTCTTCATTGGAGAATTGTCTCCCTTCCCAACAGTTTCCTTCGAATCTTCTGCTTCCTCGAAGCAGTCAACATTCAAATATTTCTTCTCTTCTTCTTTGCATAAGAGTTTTTCCAGCAAAATAAGTGCCATGTGAGTTCGTTAAAGTCTTGCAATTTTGATTATCAATACTGCAGAATAGTCCGTTACATTCTATCTTGGGAGAAATTAATTCAAAATTTGGAATACAATTTTTTCTTTCCCTATTTTTTTTATTTTTATTTATATTTTTGATAGCAAGGAGAACATTAATTTATCTTGTATTCAGTGCAAAGAAATATCAACTTTTATCCATCATCTTAAATATATTTTTTTACTTAACAGTTTGTAATTTACATCCTGAAAACATAAACGGTATAATTGATTGATCCGATAGAAACAATCAACGGTATTTTAGACCATTTCAATCAGTTAAAGATATATTTGAACTTTTCAATTATTCAAGGTCTTGCTCCAAAATCCAAATTACTGTAGAGGCTATACAATTTGACAGTTTAGGGTTAATTTGACATTTTGTTTGTCTATAGCTCATCAATTGTGACAAATGGCAAAGACAAATTGGAGACTGTTGGGAAAAGCTGGGAAAATATGAATGATGTTAATAATAGAGCTCTCATGAATCAAAACTCAACAACTGGCATAAAATAAATCAAATATTTCAAGGATATACTTAAATATTACTCCATCCGTCTAACTTTAATTACCCCTACGCTATTTTGGGATGTCCAATTCACTTTATAAAATTAAAAGACAATTTTACACTTAGTTCCTAATTTACCCTTCTCATTAATTATAGTTATTTCTCTATTACATTTTTCAAGACATCATATTTATTGTACTATCATTTACTACTTCTTAATCCCTATGCCAAATCAACAGAGTCAAGTAACGTTGGACGGGGGAGTATTACCTCGTGAATCATAACTATTGATTAATTGACGTTCTGATGAAAAGTATTTATTTTTTAAAAGTGAGATATTCGATTAAGTTTTTGAGGAACAAAAAATACTTTTAAGAGGTAAGAGAAGCTGAAAAAAGATTACTCCATAAAATTCTTTCTGATTTTAAGTTTCATCAAACGTCTAATTTTTCCATAAAAATAGTCATATTGAAATGAGTAGGAAACATCAAGGAACATTCGTCTTTTAATATTATGGGATGGGACGCATTGATTAAGTACTACTTATCTTTTTTGCTACCAGTGAAAGACCTCCACTTTGTCTTTAGGCAAATGACATCTTTCAAAGTGTGATGTTTGGACGTAGATGTTTTCTGGACACGATAACAAAAATTCATGTGTTGCTTTCATTACAAGAAACACAAATTTATATTTCTATATTATTGTGAATGTCCATTTTCTTGTTTTAGAGAAAAGTTAGAGTTGAATGAAGTTTTAGTTTTTCTCTCATAAATAGAAGAGTTCTCAATCATGATATTTTTATTTTTCAAGAGAAATAAAAATTTAACTCTTTTGTTTTCCTCATCATTAATAGAAGTCTTTGCCTTGAACACTCACTTTGAAAAAATAAGGTAAGGGAAATCAAAGTTAATGTTTCTTTTTGAAAGATAATGAAAAAATAAGATGAGGGAAATCACAGTTAATGTTTCTTTTTGAAAGATAATGTATAACTTAGTCAGAGGAATGTGTTCCTTTTGTGATATTGTTTTCTTTCAATATTTAAGAATGAAAGTGAATAATTCCAAGGTGATAAAAAATTGTGGCGGAGATAAAATTTTCATAAATTATTTACGAATAGAATTTTAAATATTAAAAAGTATACACCTATAAATTAAATAATGAATGGGACGAGAAATGAAAGGAAAAAACCAACCTTAATCCGCTAATTTTAACTTGTCATCGTCAGATCCCGTTTAACAATTATTTGAATTTTTTTCCTACTCCATGGAGTTTCTTGGAATTTCTTGCAAATTTTTTTAACTTCCACTTGACAATTTTCAATTTTATTTAATTTTTTAATTTATATTCCTTTTAAATTAGTCCTTTCAATTATATAGATTATAACGACGTGGTCCCGTCGTTATGGATAGGTCAATGGAAAAGAAAATTGAGTCAGAAAATTTTTGAGTAGTAAATTAAAAATTTTGAGCCTAAGCAAGTATTAGACGAAATCTGAGTTGATAAATTAAAATTGGTATATGAGTATGAATTGTGACCACATATATTATTTTCGTTATGTGTATGAATTACTGTACTTTATTTGCTTGTTTATTTCACTTGTTAGAATAGTCGTATGATCCTATCAGTACTCTGTTATTATATGTACTGATACGACACTTGCTTTTTTTTTTTGTTGAGTATCAAGCATCTTTAGGTGGCTACAGATAAACCTCAGTTAAATGACTGTTGATTCAAGGATTTAAGGGTGAGCTAGCATTTTTCAAACTACCATGGATTAGATCTTCCCTTATCTTCGCCCACTTATTCCGAACTCAGACATGATTTATTTGCTTATTTAGTTTTTGGGGTTACATCCCTACATGTTAGACACTTAGATAGAGTTTTGGTACAATGACTTTTAGTTTTTGAAGATTGTTTATTATTTGATTAGATTCCTGTTTGAGTTCATGAGAAATCAACCTGTTGCTTATTTACACTTGCTGTAGAAATTTTAAATTGCCTAAATTGTTCTAGTAAAGTCAGTAAGGTTAGAGCATTGGTTCTCCAAAGGTTAGTATAGATGTCACCCATGGCCTGTCCGAGATCGTGATAAAGTTGATATCAGAGCTTTGAATCATTATTCTCGTTGTACCAATACGAGTCTAGTAAAGTCTTAAGGAATGTATGGAGGCGTCTATACTTTCTTCAAGAGAATATGGTACTTTGTATAATCTCTCTTATATTCTCTTTTTCTCTTCTTTTTTGTTCTATGACTTGATTCTAATTGGTATCCAGCAAACCTCTTTTACTCTTCTATCCGTAGATAGTTAACACACGCAATAATAATGTCAGACTAATAGCTCTCACCAATGAGCCCATAAAGGATCCGTAGCAAAAGTCAGGGGCCGAGGTAGAGAAATGGTAGCACCCATTAGAGATTTGACCCAAGCCAAGGAGATACCAGTTTGAGAGATTCAACTGGCACCTCAGGTGGAGCTGGAGCAGAATGTGGAAGTTAGGCTAGATGAGAATGTAAAGGTAAGAGAATGCTCGAACTGAGGCTGCAAGACTTCCTCCCTTGAACCTAACTATTGCACAACAGGTATTGATTTTTCTGAGTGGGTTGGTTGGTTCTGGAACTATTTCCACAATTCCTGTATCCTAAGCTCTTGTCACCCATCTTGCCGCAGCTGTAGTCCCTAATGCGGGGAGGACTTTGGGTGATAATGTATTCTTTCATCCCTTTTTGGATCCAGTGATGATCGATATGAAACATGAGAATTGATAAAGTTTTTGAAGCTGAAGTCATTAAGTTCCGAGGTACAGAGAGTGAGGATGCTTATGGGTTCATTCTAGATTGTTATGAGAGGCTACATAATTTTGGTATTGTGCATCAGCATGGAGTAGAGATTGTGACCTTCCAGTTTCAAGGTGAGGCCAAGAAGTGGTGAAGAGATTTTGGGAATGTTGATCGCCTATCTTGCCACCACTTACTTAGGCTCAGTTTCATGCATTGTTTTTGTATAAGTATGTGTCCCGAATCTTGAGGAATCATAAGAAAGATGAGTTCATGGAACTTGAGTAGGATAGCATGACTATAGCCACATATGAGGCTAAGTTCCATGCTTTGTCCAGAAATGACACTTCATTGGTGACTGTAGAGGAAGAGAGGATTCTGCTTTTTATTAAAGGTTTGAATTCTAAGTTACAAATTTTATCTGTTCATATGGCTAATGCAAGAATGAGTTTCAATGAGGTGATTGATTTTGTTAAGAAAGTTGAGGAAGTGAGGAAAGCTGGGCAAGCTAAGGCTTTGGCTAAGAGGCGCAAGGTTCTTATTCCCATAGTTTAGGTAAGATAGTCATTGCAATCTGATCAGTAGACTCAATCATGCTTGCTTCTGTAAGTGGATATTTTGAAACTTCACAACAAGTTGTTACTCGTGGCAATCGGAGAGCTTCTTCTACACTAGGCACTCATCCTTCTCTTGATTGTTGCTTCTTTAATTATAGGAATCCTGGATATATGAGTAGGAAGAGTCCCCACTCCCATATGACTAACCCCATGCAACAATAGACTAGGGTCATGGTGCCTACACGTGGAGGAGATAATGGTTTAAACCATCCAAAAGGTGTGCGAAGAGGAAACCAAAAAAGCCATGGCAAATAAGGTAATAGTAATGCTGACAGGAGAGCAGTGTAGACAGGAAAGAAGGTTTCCCATCAGGATAATAGGACCTATTGGTATCCTTTTTGGGTAAGATAGAGGTTGAAGTATCAAATTTAGTGATCACTAGTAATATTCTTGTTGTGATCGAATGGCTATTATTTTATTTGACCTAGGTTCTACCTATTCTTATGTATCAGTAAATTTTTCTTTGAGTTTTGACGGAATTTGTAATGTGCTAGATATCCTATCCATGTTTTCACCCATGTTGGAGAGTCTTTCATAGTCATCCATGTTTATCGTGCTTGCTTTATTTTATCTAAGGGATCTTAAATCTAGGTTGATTTGGTGATTTTGGATATAACTGATTTCAATATGATTTTAGGCATGACTTTGGTCTCTGTCATATAGTGCTTAATTTTCATGCTAAGATTGTTACTCTATAGATCCCGAGTAGGAAAAGGTTATAATGGGAATGGCTGTATAAGCCTAAGCCAACTAAAATCATATCATGTATTCAGGATAGAAAAATAGTGGGACAGAGTTGTCTAGCATATTAGGCTCATGTTAGGGATGTTAAGGCAGAATTCCCCTCTATTGATATCATTACTGTAGTATCTGAGTTTAAGAAAGTATTTCTTACGGATTTACCTAGGATGCCTTTTGATATACATATAGATTTCTGCCTTAATTTAAAGCACGATAATCATCCTATTTTTATTCTTCTTTATCGTGTGACCCAACAGAGGTAAGAGAACTTAAGGTTCAAGTCCAAGAACTCTTTGATAAGGATTCCATTCGTCCTATGCTTGCCATTGGGTGCTTCGATCTTATTCATTAAAACAATGGCAGTACGAGAATGAGCATAAACTACCGACAATTGAATAATGTCACTATTCAAAACAAGTACCCATTACCCCGTATTGATGATCTTTTTGACCAGTTGCAAGGTGCATCAGTATTTTCAAAAATTAATCTTAGCTTTGACTATCACTAGTTTAAGATTAGACCTGACAATGTGCGGATCAGATATGAACACTATGAATTCTTGGTGATGTCTTTTAGTTTGACCAATACTACCGTAGCCTTTATGAGTTGATAAATGAGGTGTTCAAATCCTTTCTGGATTTATTTGTTATTGTATTTATGGATGACATTTTAGTTTATTTCAAAAATGAGAATGAGCATGTAGACCATCTTCACATTGGTCTAGGTGTCGTAGGAAAATAAAAATTATATGTAAACTTTTTAAGTGTGAATTTTGGTTATCCTCTATTGCCTTTTTAGGGCATGTTATTTCAAAAGAAGGGATATCGATGGATCCTCAAAAGGTTGAAGCGGTTATGAATTGGGTTTAGCCTAGTTCAACCACCTAGGTAAGAAGTTTTGTGGGGCTCGCTAGTTACTATCCACATTTTATGAAAAACTTTACTTATTTTTCTATCTATTTGACAAGGTTAACCAAAAGTATGTGACATTTGAGTGGACTGATAAGTGTGAAAAAAGCTTACAAAATCTCAAGACTCTTTTGACTATAGTCCTAATCCTAATATTGCTATTGAAGGTAAGAGTTTTACTGTTTATGATGATGCCTTATATATGGGTTTGGGTGTTGTGTTGATGCAGGATAAGAATGTCATAGATTATGCTTAAAGTAGTTAAAGGTACATGATAGAAACTACGCAACACATGAATTGGAGTTGATAGCGGTGGTATTTGCTTTAAAAATCTGGCGATATTATCTTTATGGAGCTAAGTGTGAGGTGTTCACTGACCATCGCCATCTACATCACATCTTCATAAAAAGGACTTGAACTTGAGACAACAAATATGGATAGAGCTTCTTAAAGACTATGATGTCATCATCCAATACCAACCAGATAAGACTAATGTTGTGGCAAACACATTAAGCTGAATGCTAATAAGTATGGGTAGTCTAGCTAAGATAAGTGCAGTTAAACGACCTTTGGATACAAAGTTTAGACTTTAGAGACCAAATTCATGAAGCTAGGCCTCTCAAAACAAGGTGGGATGTTGGCTAGTATGGAATTGAGACTCATTTTCATCGAGGAGATTAAAGTCAAGTAGTTTCAAGATGAGAATTTGCATAAGATTAGAAGAAAGGTAATGTTGATAATATACAAAATGCAACTTTAGTTGAAAGCAGAGTGCTCAATTTTAGGGGCAGAATATGTGTTCTCCGAGTAAATGGAATCATTGAGAGGATTTTATTAGAAGCTCACTATTCACAATTATCTATTCATTCGGGTGTGACCAATATGTATCAAACTTGAGCCAACTATATTGGTTTCCTGGCATGAAGAAAGACATGACTGAATTTATGGCCAAGTACTAAAATTGTCAACAAGTGAAATATGAGCAGCAAAGACCAGCAAGCTTACTTCAGAGAATGCCAATTCAATAATTGAACAATTTCACAATAAAAGTGAGAGAGCATAGCCATGAATTTTGTTGTGGATCTTTTTAAGACCTTGAGAAAGTTTGACTCTATTTAGGTAGTGGTTGACCGGCTAACAAAGTCAGCCCCCTTCATTCCACTTAGGGTGGATTGCATTGCTCAACAGTTGGAGAAGATTTATGTAAAGGAAATAGTGAAACTACATGGGGTGCCCTTCTTTATCATCTCAGACCATTGTACTCAGTTCATCTCTTAATTTTGGGAGAAGCTACATGAGGAGTTGGGCACATAACTCACTTTTCGCACTACCTTTCATCTCCAGAAAGATGGACAGTCAGAGTGAACTATCCAAGTGTTAAAAGATATTTTGAGAGCATGTGTGAACGAATTTGAGGGTCATTACTACAAGTTTCTACCATTATGATAATTCTCTTATAACAATAATTATCACTCTCTCATAAGTATGGCTCCTTTTGAAGTTTTCTATGTGAGATGATGTAGATCATTCATAGGATGATTTGAGATTGGAGATGTGAAGCCATTGAGCGTTAATTTAGCAAGGATGCTCCAATCAAAGTAAAGAGTATCTAATCCAAGCTTCTAGTGGTCCAGATTCGATGGAAAGAGTATACAAATCTCAAGGTTAAGATACGACATTCCAAGCTGGTGAGCAAGTCCTCTTAAAAGTGTCCCTTATGAAGAAAATTATGAGATTCGATAAGAAGGATAAGTTAGTCCTCTCTATATTGACCCATTTGAGATCATTAATTGTGTAGGGGCAGTGGCCTATAGGTTGGGTTTATCCCCTAATTTGTTAAGACTCCATATTATGTTCCATGTATCTATGTTGAAGAAGTACCATGGGAATGGAGACTACATTATTGAGTGTGGCTCATTGTTGTTAGACAAGAATCTTCAATATGAGGAAATGCCAGTTATAATTCTTTATCAAGATACTTGAAAGATGAGAACCAAGGAGATTAAGTCCATAAAGATCCAATTTCAACAGAAGCATCATCTGATTAAGGAAGCAATTTGGAAAATCAAGGAGGATATGCGGGACAGTACCCTTATTTATTCGCCGATTTGAGTACTACTACATTCCTACCTTTGTCTAAGTTTTTCTATATGATCACTCGGGGACAAGTGATGGATAATTTGGTATATATTGTAAAGACCTGACCCTGTTGTTATGGGTCGGTCAATGGGAGATAAAATTAAGCCAAAAAAGTTTTGAGTAGTAAATTGAAAATTTTGAGCCTAGGTCAGCTTTAGATGAAACCTGAGTCATACGAGGCATAAAATAATTTGGTAATAAATTGAGAGTTGGACTGTCAGTTTGATCACTTGAGTTGATATTCAAGACGATATAACAGTGCACACGGGTATACATAAATAATTTTGGGTGAGTGAAACTCTCAAAATTTATCTTGACCCAAACAATAAATTAGTAAATGTCAGAATTTGAAAGTGTGTTGTAAAAAATGGACTAGGATGTGAGTTATGAAGTTTTAGTCGCCGTGCAACTCACTATAACTGAATTGATTCCATTATGGTGGTGTTGCCTAGCAGGGTAAGCGACCGGACAGATGCTAATTTAAGGGAAAAAAGTCTTAAATTCATTCATATTTATCCCACTTCGTCCTTGAGAGACCAAAAACGAACTGGGACTATTTATCTTCACGTTTCTACCCATTCTATTAATAAAGATAGGTTAATAATTTTTTAATTTGTATTTTAATTTATAGGCCTTAGAATCTAGGAAGCATTAATATAGGAAAAGATTTAGGCCTGTAATTGAGGGTGGGTAAAAGTCCTAGTTGAGGAAAATGATCATGAAAGTGGAAAAAGAATAAAATTTTTATTATAATCCGGGTAAATTAGATCATTATTGTTGATTATATGTATTTTCTTGGTCGTTTACAAACCAAAAACGAGCTAGCAATTGAAAAATGAAAAAGCACTGATTCTATAGAGTTCAAGGCTTGAAATTCGAAGTAGGTGATTGTTTAATATTTTCATTTGTGTGCTATATGCATGTTAACTATTTCATAGTACTAGCATGTATGTGAAAAAGGGAATGACGATATAAATTAATTGGTAATCTCTCATAATCTGATTGCTTGCATGAACATATTATTTGAATTTGGCCAATTTTGCATTATTTATTGTGGATGTGATGATGATTGTGATTGTGGATCGAGTGTCACACTTCGATACATTATTGGATCGGCATGTTTCAACACATAACTTGTTTGGGTTTGGATCCCTTGAGAGGACTATGATTGAAATTCCTTTTAGTTGATAAATTAAGACTGGTGTATGAGTATGAATTGTGAACATTGTATTATTTTCAATATGTGTATGAATTACTTTGTTTTGGTTACTTATTTTATATTTCATTTATTGGAGCATCACATGATCCTACCACTACACTATTGTTATGTGTACTAATACTACACTTGCCTTTTTTTTGTTGAGTAAAGAGCATCTTCAGGCAGTTACAGATAGACATCAGTTAGGTGATAACTTAATTAAGGACTCAAGGGTGAGCTAGCATCTTTGAAGCTACCATAAATTCTTCCCTTATCTTGGTCCACTTGTTCCAGAATTAGATAATTATTTATTTGCTTATTTAGTTTCCGAGGTTGCATTCCCACATGTTAGACATTTAGATAGAGTTGGTATATTGACTTTCAATTTCTGAAGATTGTTTTCTATTTTAGTTAGATTTCTGCTTGAGTTTATGGGAATGCAACTTGTTGCTTATTTGACCTTGTTGTCATAATTTTAAATTGTCAAAATTGTGCTAGTAAGGTTAATTGGCTTAGAGTGTAGGTTCTCTTACCGAAGAGTTAGTGTGAGTGTCACTCACGACCTATTTGAAATCGTGACATAGATTTCTTTGATAAAAAAAATCAAGATTCTTGAATAAGAGAGAAATAAGAACCAAATAATAATAACCTAATTGATGGAGGGTGCTGCTTTTAACTTTTAACTTATTTTAAGCAAATTTTAACTTTTTTTAAGTTGTTTTGAAAATTTCCAAACACTTTTATAAGCTAAAAAGGGCTTAAAAGTAGGTTTGACTAGCTTTTAAGTTAAGCCAAACAAGCTCTAAATATAGTCTCTAATTTTGGATAAAAGGGTGAAAAATATATGAATTAGAAGTGATACTATTTATTAATAGCTGACCCACTATATCCTCATTAAAATCTTTTTATGCTCTAGTCTTATTTCAAGTCAAGTATAAATAAGATGATGTAAATTTCAATTTTCTTTAGGCCATAATTAGTCAACTACATCTATTTATCTTTGGTGCAATAATTTTTCATTTATGATCCCTAGGATTAATTATATATAATTGAACTTATAGTCTAATTGTAGAAAAATAATCAAGCTCATATTTTTACATGATCTCAATAAAGTTTCACTAAATATTTTTAAAATATTCCGCCACAAATTGGTGAAGGAACACATTCAAACACATTTTATTTTACTTCTTTTACAATGAAAGATATTATTTTAAATTAAAGATCGAATGCTTCCTAACTCAAAGCATCCAATACCCCTGGTGTGGGGACTTGAGTAAATGGAGATTTTCTTCTAAGTTTTGCTCCACTTAAATAAAGAAGATTTAAGACGGAAAGTTTATTATAGATTTTTAACATATTTGAGATGTGAAACTTTTTGAAAATTAAGTGCGCATTTAGCCATGCTATATTCTGAAATTAGGAAAAAAAATTGTTTTCAAAGTAAAAAATAATATTTTAAAAATTTTTATGACTAAACATATTGTAATCATTTAAAATTTATTAAATATAAATTTTAGAATTATTTTAATTATATTAAATTCATGAATATATTAGTCCAAATAAATGTTATGGATTAATATAATTGGGTTAATTATTAAAGTTCAATAGATACAGATTTAATTAAAACTCATGTTAATTGATTTGGGCTACAATAAAAGAGTCCAAATTAATAAGCTCAATACTATTTCATCCAAGAGGCCCATCTTGGTGCCACGTGTCAAATGATGTGGCACGTCAAGTCAAATAAAAAAACCAATGGAACCATGCCATGTGTCAAAATGACAAACCCATTTCATTAAAGCCAAACATGTCATGTCACTTAAATCTGATTGGCTGAAGGGAAGTCTTTCCTATTATAATTCCTCTATTCTACAACTATAAATAGAGGTCTTCATAATTCAAAGAGGGGAGAAGAATTCTAACAAAAAAGCTAGAGAAAACTCGTGGATCAAACGCCGCAAATTTCTCCAGAAAGTTCAAAAATTCAAACATTCAAGCACTCAAGTTCAAGAACAAGCTTAAAAGCTCTTGAACTTAAGATCAAAAATCAAGAACAAATTTAAGTTTCAAGAACAAATTTAAATTCAAGATTGAGTTTAAGAACAAACTCCAGATTCAAGATCAAGCTCAAGAGCCCTTGAATTTACACTTGAAAAGGCGAATCAGAGGATTTATAGAGATTGTAACACTCGCATTTTGAAATCAAATACTATGACTTGTTCGCGATATTTTCGTTCTTAATTATTATTTTCTCGATGTGAATTTATCATCTACAAATTTGGCACGCCCAGTGGGATAATCTCTACCTCTCATCTCAACTTTCAAGCATCAAAGAACATTCAAATGGCTTACAAGAAGATTAATTCCCAATCAACTTTCTCCAAAGCTACTGACTCCAAGTTCTCTACTGATGTGGAGGGAATTCTTGGTGTTACCTTTGGGAGCTTTGGTGTTATTACGAGGAGTAAGGCTACCATGCTAGACAACAAACACTTCATGTGTCGTCCATATCAATTCCTGTCTTTGGGTCTTCAACTCTAAAAAGAGTAGGATCCTCTACAAATGTTGTGGATGGAGGAACCAATATTGCTGAAAAGATCGAAAAAACATTAGCTTTACTTGAGCTTCCTGGTTCTAAGAACTCCATCGGAAATAAAGGCTCACGTGATGTGAGTCCTGTGAAGATTGACTCGCACAAAAGCCCATAGCCAATGGTCATGCAAGCGATAGTAACTGATGCTTCATCCATGGAGGAACAACTTACGACTTTGGCAAAGATGATTGAGGGATTAACCAAGCACATGCAAAGTCAAAAATCTCGCATTGACAAGTTAATGATAGGATGGATTGTTTACTGGATAGAGATTCTAGTCATGTAGCTAGAAAAGGCATTGAAGTTCACGAGAATGAAAATCCTACAAAGCAAGCATCACATATCAAGGAGGTACCGGTCTCTCCTAAGGGGATGATCCCACTTGATCGATTGAAGGAGTTCATTGAAGGGAAAATCAAGGATAAGATGAGGTTTCCACCAAGTCTTCCTACATGTATGCCAAGCCTTACGCTGCAAGGATTGATAACCTCAAAATGCCTGTCGATTATCAATCTTCTAAGTTCCAATAGTTTGAGGGCAAAGGAAATTCAAAGCAACATATTGCGCATTTTGTAGAGACATGTAACAATGTTGGGATGTATGGATACTATCTTGTCAAGCAGTTCGTCAGCTCCTTAAAGGGAAACGCATTTGACTGTTACTCCAATCTTGCGCCTAATTCTATTGATAGTTGGGAGCAACTGGAACATAAATTCCTTAATCGTTTCTACAACACGAGATGCACTGTGAGCAAGGTAGAGCTCACGAATACTCGTTAGAGAAAGGATAAACCAGTCATTAATTTCATAAATCTATGGAGAAATGCGAGTTTAAATTGCAAAGATAGGCTCAGTGAAGCTTCTGCTATAGAAATATGTATCCAAGGGATGCACTGGGGGCTTCTTTACATCTTACAAGGAATCAAGCCTAAGTCTTTTAAAGACTTGGCTACTCGTGCTCACGATATGGAGTTGAGCATGAATTTTGCTAGAAAGGATGGTATGCCTGTTCATGATCATCGCAAAGGAAAGGGCAAACAAGAGCCCAGGAAATGGAGCAAATTTGTGCCCAGAAATGACAACAAAGAATCCATGAATGTCAATGTGTCGCTTGTGAAGTTCACTACGAAATAAAGTAAGAAGCAAAGCGTAAAGACAACTTTTCAAGAGAATCTAAATGGAAAGCTGACCTTGAGGGACATGCAAGAAAAGAAATACCCTTTTCTGGATTCTGACGTTCCTGAAATTTTTTATGAATTAATTGAGCTAAATCTTATTGAGTTGCCAGAGATGAAACGGCCTAATGAAGCTGGGAAGACTGATGACCCAAATTATTGCAAATGTCATAGATTTGTAGGTCACCCTCTTGAAAATTTTTTTGTCTTCAAGGATAAAGTTATGCAATTGGCTAACGAAAAGAAAATTGTCCTTGATGATAGGAAGGAGAGCTCTAATAAAATCTCTATCATATTTGGCTCACTTGACCCAATCCGAATATGTGCATCTAAAGAGGAAGGGTCGTTAGAGCGAGAAAAGTCCTAAATTGATACAGATAATGATGAAGGCTGGATTCTTGTGACTAGGCAGAGACGCAACAAGACTAGTCCATGGAAATAATAGTTTGAGAAACCGATCAGACAAAGGGTCGTGAAGAGATCAAAGAAACAGAAATCAGTCAAACGTCCAAAGAGGTCAAAGGTGGAAGTACATCACTACCAAAAGCAGCGATCTCCAGTGACTTTGGGGGAATTCCTGCCAAGTTGGTTCTATATGGAGGCTACTTAAGATAATGTTGAGGCATCATATTTCAGTGCTGGCAAGGGAGAAACAATGAATGAAACTCCATCAAAGGTGTCTCTTACTATCAAAGAAGTAACAACAACTGATATCTCACCAAAGATATCTCCTGCGGACAAGGAAGAAGCGATGGGTGAAATCCCATCGAAAGCATCCCCCTCATCTTTTGAGAAGTCTATGGAACCTTTTCTTCAAGAAGTACATACATGTGATACAAAGATTACATTTACAGACGATGATCTTTTATTTGGTGAAACTCTACATAATCCTCCTTTTTACATGGTGGGTATCGTACTAGAGAAGAAGATAAATAGAATCTTGATAGATGAAGGGTCTGGAGTCAACATTCTGCCCATCCACATGATGAAAAAGCTTAGCATCATGACTAAAGAACTTAGCGAAAGTCATTTATTGATATTCAATCAAGGGGGCAGAAGTGTATAGGCTCTATTAAGCTGAAAATTCATATGGATAATTTGCGATCATGTGCATGGATGCATGTGATTGATACAAAGACTTCATATAACATATTACATAGAAGCCCTTAGGTGCACGAGAACAAAATTGTCTCATCTTCTTACTATCAATGCTTGAAGTACCTCGAAAATAGAATTGAAAGGAAAATAGTTGTTGACAATAATCTTTCACTGAAGTTGAGACACATTTTTCCAATGCAAAGTTCTATTTGAAGAGTTATGTTGTAAAAAGGGTAAACCTTGAGGGTGTCAAACCGACCAAATCTGATAAGCTTAAAGTCCAAACAACTGATTTGTCCATTGAAAAGGGCAAAGTCGATATTAGGGAGCCTAGCACTAGTCCAAATAAGGGTAAGACCATGTCCTCGAAGGGAAAGCCAGCCTCTATAATTTGTTATGTCCGAAAAGTAAAGAAAGAGGAGGGTCAATCATCCGGTATACAAGGGAATGTGTTAGGAGGGTTGACTCTTTCTATCAAATGGATTGATGCAGTAAACTTGTCTTCAAAGCTACTGGGAAGTTTGATGGCTCAAATCCGCCACAAGATATGTCACTCCCTACAAAAAGTACAGAAGGCTTTGATCCAAATGCCTACAAGTTATTTGCAAAGGCTGGGTACAACCCTAATGAGCTGTAGGCTAGGGGAACTCCCAATAGAAGGCACGAATAGGCAAGCACGCGAAGTCTTAGGCTATAGTCGATCACCACCGGTTCGCATCTCCATAAGAAGGGCAAGCATTAACTACATTATTGTAGAGGATGAGTGTGCTTCTTCTAATAAAAGGCTTTCTGTCTTTGGTAGACTCAAACAACCTGCTGGGAGAACTTCTGTGTTCGAAAGGTTGGGCCCATTGAAAAAGAGAAATAAGAAGCATCGAAAAAGTTACCTAAAAGTAATGACACTTGCTTCACCTATGATCCAAAAGGATTTCAAAAGTGTAATTCCTTCTAGGATGAAGCGATGGGTGGAACTCATAGTTTCGTATAAAGAGGTGCTAAAAGTGAAGGCTCACACTGTGTTTATACCAAAAAGCGTGAGGAAGATTAAGAAAGCATAGGATCCTTATGTCATGTTACAACTCAGATTGAGAATGATTCCTCTTATCAAATGAAGATTGATGAAGATCTGGGAGGTATTGTTTGGTGTAATCATATATTTGTTAATGACAATGATCCACAGGAATAGGAGGATGCTAGAGCGGCCCCACTAGAATTTGAAGAAGGGGTGAAGACAACATTAGATCCCCTAAAGGAAGTTAACCTTGGCACTGATGAAGATATGAGGCCAACTTACTTGAGTGTTTTTCTATAAGCTAATGAAGAAATGGTTTATATGAATAACTCAAAGAATATAAGGATGTCTTTGCTTAGAGCAATAAAGAAATGCCTGGCTTAAATCCCAAAATAGCAGTCCATCAAATGGCGGTCAAGCACGACGCTCGTCCTATCAAGCAGGCTCAAAGACGTTTTAGGCCAGACTTGGTTCCATTGATTGAGAAATAAGTTAACAAACTCATTAAGGCAGAATTTATTCGTGAAGTTAAATATCCTACGTGGATTTCAAGTATCGTTCCCGTGAGGAAGAAGGATGGCTAAATTCGAGTTTGTGTGGACTTCAAAGACCTCAATAATGCATGCCCTAAATATGAGTCACCTCTACCCATCCCGGAGCTAATGATTAATGCTACGACTGGTTATGAGGCAATGTCATTCATGGATGATTTTTCTGGCTATAACCAAATTCGAATGTCACTGAAGGATGAAGAACTCATAGCATTTTGCACACCTAAAGGTATTTATTGCTACAAGGTAATGCCTTTTGGTTTAAAGAATGTTGATGCCACATATCAAAGGACTATGCAAAATATATTTGATGACTTACTCCACAAAAATGTCGACTGTTATGTTGATGACCTTGTGGTGAAGTCGAAAAGAAGGTGTGACCACTTGAAAGACTTAAGAATGGTGTTTGAGTTGCTTCAAAGGTATCAACTGAGGATGAATCCATTAAAATGTGCCTTCGGGGTCACTTCTGAAAAGTTTCTTGGATTCATTGTGCAACATCGGGGAATTGAGATTGATCAAGCCAAAGTTAATGCAATTTTGAAGATGCCTGAGCCTCGAAACATTCATGAGTTGAAAAACCTTTAGGGTAGGTTAGCCTACTTGAGGAGATTCATCTCGAATCTAGCTGGAAGATGCCAACCATTTAGTCACCTCATAAAGAAAGGGGTCCCTTTCAAGTGGGATCAAACATATAATAAAGCCTTTGAAAGTATAAAGGTGTATCTGGCGAAACCTCCAATTCTTGCAGCCCCTATACCTGGAAACCCATTGATATTTTACATTGAGGCAAAAGAAAGGTCTGTGGGAGCCGACTAGTTCAAGAAAATAGTGAAGACACCAAATGAATTGAATTATTCACCAATCAAGAAATTGTGTTTGGCGCTAGTCTTTGCAATTCAGAAAATGAAGCACTATTTTCAAGCGCACATCGTCCATCTTATTTTTAGGGAAAATCCCATCAAATTTGTTATGTCGAAACCAATCCTTAGTGACCGACTAGCAAAGTGGTACCTTTAGTTCCAACAATTTGAGATTGTGTACATCCCTCAAAAGGTCGTGAAAGGACAAGCGTTAGCAGATTTTTTGGCAAGCCATCTTATACCAGACGATTGGGAATTGACTGACGAGCTTCCCGATGAGAATGTATTAGCCGTCGAGATTCACTCTCCTTGGAAAATGTACTTTAATGGGGTTGCGCATCATGTATGAGCTGGTGTAGCATAGTATTTGTCACTTCACAAGGAGAAGTCTTACCATTCTCCTTCACATTGAAACAATGTTACTCAAATAATGTCGCAGAGTACCAAGCGCTAATACTTGGACTGAAATGGTCGTTGATATGAAGCAATTACAATTGCAAGTCTTTGGTGACTCTCAATTGGTAATCAAGCAATTTTTGGGAAGCTATGAAGTCAAAAGCCCGAACTTCATCCTTATCACTATTATGCTTAGACGTTGATAGGATGTCTCGGAGATGTGACTTTACAACATGTGTTAAGGAAGGAAAATAAAATGGCTGATGTCTTAGCTACTTTAGCCTCTGCTCTAACTCTCCCAGAGCAAACACAAGTTACTGTCCGTCAAAAATGGACTGTACCACTAAATGAAGATGAATATGAAGTAGATCGTCTCGTTGCTGCGACCAAGGTTGGCAAAGATGATTAGCGCCAAACTATTATCGACTACTTGTGTTACGGGATGCTCCCAGAAGATACAAGAAGAAGGACTGACATTCGGCATCGAGCGCCTTATTTTCTCTACTATAAAGACACATTGTATAGGAGATCATTTGAGAGAATGCTCTTGCGATGTTTGGGGGAGGAAGACGCGGCCCAAGCTATAGGAGATCATTTGAGAGAATGCTCTTGCGGTGTTTGGGGGAGGAAGACGCGGCCCAAGCCTTGCAAGAGGCATATTTAAGAGTATGTGGATCACATTAGTCTGGACTGAAACTCTAGTTTCACATAAAAAGAATGTGGTATTATAGGCCAACTATGGTGAAAGATTGCTCAGACTATGCTCGAAGGTGCAAGGCTTGCCAATTCCATGCTAATTTCATACATCAACCACCTGAAGTTTTACACCTAACTATTGCATCGAGGCCATTTGATACTTGGGGATTAGATGTTGTTGGGCTACTGCAAAAATCTTCTGGTGGGCACTTATACATCTTGGCTGCGACAGATTACTTCTCAAAATAGGCTGAAGCTATAGCTCTTAAAGAAGTCAAGAAGGAGAATGTCGTGAACTTCATTCGAGTAAACATTGTCTATCGATTTGACATTCCACGATACATAATAACGGACAATGGTAAGCCATTTGATAACAAGTTGATGAATAAGATCTGTAATCTCTTTGGCTTTAAGCAGCAAAAGTCTTCTATGTAAAATGTTGCCGCCAATGGTTTAGCTGAGGCATTCAACAAGACTTTGTGCAATCTATTGAAGAAAGTTGTCTCTAAGTCCAAGAGAAATTAGCACAAAAGAATGGAAAAATCCTTGTGGGCATATAGGACAACATACCGTACACCAACTCAAGCAACCCCATATTCACTTGCTTTTGGAGTTGAGGCAATTCTGCCACTCGAGTGTCAAATATCTTGCTTGAGACTGGCTATCTAAGAAGGGCTTGTTATGCCGGAAAATGACCAACTTTTAAAGAAAAAATGAAAAATCTTTCGAAGATCGAAAATCGATTCAAACTCAA
>JAPFFP010067731.1:0-25072 GCA_026153255.1 Solanum medicagineum | reverse complement strand
AGTAGTAATCTATGCTTTCGTATCTGTAATAGTGCCTAATCGGCACTAGTCACGGCCCCGGGGTCGGGGCGTGACACCAATGCACCTGCAACACTCATGAAGCTGATGAATGAGGTTTTCCAACCATATTTGAACTCCTTCATGATTGTGTTTATTGATGATATCTTGGTTTATTCGAAAATTGAGTCCAACCATGAGATGCAATTAAGAATCATGCTCTAGAGGTGTAGGGAAGAGAGGCTTTATGCTAAGTTCTCTAAATGAGAATTCTGGGGCAGTTCGGTAGTAATTTTGGGAGCATGTGATGTCCAAGGAGGGCATTAAGGTTGATCTAGCAAAGGTTGAGGATGTTAGAAGGTGGACTAGTGTAATGACCTTGTTTGTCATTTTTGAGCTTATCTGGAAAAATTACTATTTTACCCTCTCATAAGTTGCTTTAGGTCTATTTTGAACTATCTGTACTGTTGGAACTAAAATTCTGAGTTTTAGAAGTTGGAAAATATGAGCTTTTGGCATTTTTGAAAGCTTAAGTTGTTTAAAAAGGAAATTTTTGTACCATTCTGAGTTTTAGGTGTTGGATCAGAAATTTGTCGATTTCATTAGCTTCGAAACATCAAATCTGGTCTAGGAGAAGTTACATAACTGAATTTGGAGTTAAAATGAAGTTCTTAGACCCAAAGTTGCATTTTAGTTGTTTTCGGTGCCAAAGTTTGACTTTGGTCAACATTCAAAGTTCGAAAGGTCGAATTGAAATTCTGACATCTCTAGTAGTTTCAGATGGTGAAACTGATATTAGAAATGGTCTTGTCATATTTTTTAGAGTTGTCGAGGGCAGGTTTGGCATTTTGTGTTTTACACTAGTTTATTTGACTTGCATTGGTAATTATGTCAAGGAGACCTTGGAATCAAATCTGATTATTTCGTTGAATCCAGATCGTCGTTTCTAGTACGGATACATATTTGGTTTGTGTAATTCTGAGTCTGAAGGAGTTCTGAGGGTTTGTTCCAAAATTTGATTTTCACGACCCAAGCCTAGGTCCTAGAGGTGACATGGCGAATGGGAACCCAAAGGGACCCCAAACAAGCCTCTTAGCATATCAATCACACATCCTTGGTCGCGGAAGCAAGATCAACAACAACAAGCGATATAATAAAAAAGGAAGCGGGACTAAGGGAAATTTTGATATTCATAAAAGCATAAAAGAGTCAAGCTCATAGCATAAATACATCATAATATTCAACAATATCTCTGACATGGAATGGAGCGGGGGCCAAGACACTTTTCGAGATCACCCTCATAATAACAATTTTGTTCAACATAAAGAAGTTTCAAAATAGCAAAAGTAATGTAGATAGTGTCCTCGGATATGAGGACTCACCAAAGCTTATCTCGAAAGTATCAACTAGCCACGTGGAGGATGATCAAAAGGAGATCCGGTCCCTACATGGTAATATCATGTAGGTATAGAGTATGTGTTAGTACGTTTGAATGTACTAAGTATGTGGGATGCAATGCAACATAGACATAAGCCAATATGTTCAAAATGTATAATCATAAGCAATGGATATATATAATCTCAACGTGGCATGCATGATCAATGCTTGCAATAAAACATGAGTGTAAAACATTCAACTTACACAGTACATAATACATGTAAGGGACGAGACCTTAACCGACATAGACCAAGCGAACTACTACCTGGAATCCAAGGCATGTCACCCCCTTGGTAAGGTGATCGAGGCATATCAACCCCTCGACAAGGTGATCGAGGCATATGTCACCCCCTCGATAAGGTGTGGTCTACTTGCAATGGTGGCCATAAAATGAATAATCCGAGGCATGCCATCCCCTCGTCAAGGTGATCGAGGTATGTCACCCCCTCGACAAGGTGTGGTATAACTAGATGGATCCACTAGAAATCCCTAAGAGAGATCATGTATAATCCTATGGTGGCACATAGTTTATAGACCAAGACTTTATGTAAGGACCCCTTGAGTCGAGCCCCCATCTTAAGGTGCTAAGTCAAATCCCATGGAATACTTGAAATGACATGATGGCATGACTTGAGTAGCTCATAAACATGCTTGACCTCTAATAATGAGCCTAGCTTGAACATGAAGTAGATAATAATCATATATGATCCCTTGCTTTAACATAAATGGCTCACCAGAGTAAAAATCTTAAAATAGGGCTTAACTTGTTACTTGCAACATCATAGATACTTTTCATGAATTCAATACATACTTGAAAGCCCTTAATTATCATGAAGTCACTTGACTTGTAAATCATGTAATAGATCATCAATAACTTGAGAATTCTTGTCATGTCATTTTATCAAACACTTGGTGGGTTCATGATACTAGTTCTAAAACATGTAATTCAAGAGTGAAATAAGATGAGTAAACTTAATGCAAATCAACCCACCAACATGTAGTAAAACCCTTATGTAGGGTACCTTGAAATCCATTACAAAAGCTCATGATAAATCATAGTTTCATAGCTCAAAACATGCATAGTCTCAATAGACAAAATCAATTCATGGTATAAGCTTGAAATAGGTAGTCATGCATAATCAATCAATATCTCATGAAACCCCAACATAATTTATGCTCATAATTCATAATAAAAGATACCCATAGGTAATACAACTTGAAAACATGCAATTTCATAAAAAGGAAAGGTTGGGCCCCATGGGTGAAAGGAACTTCATGGATGAAACCCACATACCTTAAACCTTGAATCTTTTGAGCTGAACTTGAAGTAGTCTTAGAGCTTGAAGTGAATCCTTAAGTTCCAAAGTTGAACTTGAGATCCTTAGATTTGAATGGGAGAATTGATAGAGTCTTAGATGGGTTTGAGAAAGTTTTTTGGGAGTTATAGAGTTGAAAAATGACTAAGTATGGGTCATTTCACGTTTTAGTGGGCATGGGGCTACGACCCCAATGTCCTTGGGCGCAACAGAAAAGCAAGGAAAATATTGTCCTAGTCCATGTCCAGTCCGCAATGCGAACCAAATGCAAAGAAAGGAAATACACTGCTCCGGGCCCCCGGCGCATCACGGCCAGGGTCCGGATGCTCTTTTGAATTCAGAAATTAGCAAAAATTATTTTTTGCTACGTGTCCTTTTAAATTCGGGTTATACCTACTGCCCACTCAATTTTTTCCCCTGATCGAGAATATGAAGTCAGATTTTCGATATCACGCATGAATTTTCAGATATATGGAAATTATGATTATGGGCATTCCGAAGCACTTTTTTGGGGTGTTTCATTGATGATGGCTGTTGCATCTAGTTTCTGTTGCAGTTGAAATCTTTCTCTGCATATGCGCCATAGCCTTTGCGTTCATGGAGGTGTTGACTTCATCCTTTCCACGTGTGCGGACTAGGCATCTGCGTTCGCGAAGTGCAATTGCCTTAGGCTCCATACTCGCGAACCCCAGTTCCACATTCACGGAGGTATTTTTGGTCCAGTGCTCTGTGTTAGCGGATATTCTTCCATGTTCGCAGAGTATATTTTCATCTATTCAGTTATTAAACGTGAGAGTCACAATTTTTACTCCATTTTCAAACATTTCAAGCTTTTGGGGCAATCTTTGAAGGAGGTTTTTATGAGAAACTTTTGGGTAAGTGATTTCATTATCATTCTAATTAATCTCCATGACTTTTATCTTCATGATTTCTCGTTCGATTTGAATTCAATTTTACTGAGATTTTCAGCCACGCACTTCTTTTCTCACATAGATTCATTATTTAAGTCAATTTTCAGATTCGAGAACTTTGAATTTTAGACCTGATTTTGACCATTTTGCCCCAAAGCTTAATTCGTGCCAATATGAGTATCAAAATTCATCTTTTGATGCATAGTATCTATTTTTGATAGCGATTGATCAATTCGTTGATTGTTTGGAGGTTTGAGTTGATTGAAAGCTTGTCTAAATGCGATTTTAGCATCAAAGTAGGTTCGCTAACCTTTTTGGGACTGAATTTGAGTTGTTTGATATGTTCATGTGATAATTGTAAGATATAGATTGATTCATGAAAAAATGGATTTATATGATAGAATTGTGATGAAAATGTAATACGGTTGTGGCGAAATTTGGGTAATTTGTTATTCTATTGATAATTTGAGAATTGAGATATGTTGGACATGAATGTGATAATGTGAGACTTATGATACCATTGAGAGAGTTATGAGGTAAATTAATGTTAATTGTGATACAGTTGAGATATACAAGCATATTTTGGGACTTGAAAAGTTTGATTTTATTGACATTTGATTATTGACAAGATGGTGATGATATGAGACTTACTGATGACATTTTGGTACTAGTTGATACACCTGTCATAGCCTTTCATTATCATGTCATATTGCATATATTTACTCCTTTGTGATGTTATGGCTATTATGCATATCATTATCATGTCATATTGCATATATTTACTCGTACTGTGGCATTGGCGTTGACATGTATATATTGAGCAAGTTCAATTTACTTTGAGTGGATGTTGATCATTTGACCAAGTTGGCTCACTTTCTCCCAATGAAGACTAGCTACAATGTGGAGCCGTTGGCTAGGTTGTATATTCGAGACATTGTTAGATTGTATGTAGTGCCAGTTTCTATAGAATCAAACAGAGGATCTATGTTTGCCTCCCCTTTTTGGAAGGCTCTAAAATGTGGTTGAGGCACCCGATTGGATTTGAGTTCAGCTTTTCACCCCAGACTGACAGTCAGTCCAAGTGTACCATTCAGGTGTTGGAGGACATACTTAGGGCCTGTGTGATTGATTTTGGGGCTCGATGAGACCAACACTTACCGTTGACAGAGTTTGCATATAATAATGGTTATCATCTAGCATTCAGATGGCATCGTTTAAGGCTTTGTATGGCCAGAGGTGTAGATTGCCAATTGGATGGTCCAATTCAGGTTCAGCCAAGGTATTAGGTGTTAATTTTCTCCAAAATGCCATGGACTGGGTCCGACTGATTCAGTGTAAACTTTTGACAGCTCAAAGCCGCTAGAAGGGCTATGCCGACCAGAGGGTTAGGTCTCTTGAGTTCTTTGTTGGTGATAGTGTTTGGCTGAAAGTTTCACCCATGAAGGGTTTGATGAGATTCGAGAAGAAGGGCAAGCTTAGTCCTAGATTCATTGGCCCCTTTGAGATTTTGAGGAGAGTTGGTGAGGTGGCCTTACCACTGAGATTATCAGCGGTTTATCCTATTTTCTATGTTTTCATGCTCCGCCAGTACATTACAAATGAGTCCCATGTGATCTCGTATGATTCTGTTGAGTTAGGTCCAGATTTGTCATTTGAGGAGGAGCCAGTAGCTATATTGGACAAATAGGTTCGGAGGTTGAGGTCCAAAATATACCTTCAGTGAAGGTTCAATGGCGACACCGTCCTGTTAAGGAGGCTACTCAGGAGTTGGAGTTAGATATGCGGGCCAGATATCCTCACCTTTTTCAGGCTTCAAGTACCGATGAGTCATGAAAATATGTCTTTTATGACGCCAAAACATAGGATTATTGTGAGTTCTTAAGCATGTTTTTTTAGATTGATGTATGTTTTATGTTGATTTTATCGAAAACTAGGATTTCATGGAGATAATGGACAAGGAACTGATTTGCTCGTAATTTTGGGCTGAGTTTAGAAGGGTGCTGGTCATGAGGAAATTGAGCACGCCAAAGCAGCATGAGAAACAGTAATGTAAAAATTGGACGAGCTTGTGGAGGAGAAATGGATTAAGCATTGCACAATTGTGTGCTTGAGTGATGAGTTGGTTGGATTTCTCATTGTACGAGGCTTGATTCATGCTTTGAATGGCTGGACAACAGCTTGGGAGCAGTGCTCACTGGACATTAAAAGCTAGAACAACAATTGCTTGAATTTGGATGAGAACAAACTACAAACGTGAAGGCAACTGGAAATTGGAAGTTACATGTGCTTGTATCCTCTTGAAGGAAGATTGCTTGAAGTTGTCTGAAGTTGGGACTGAGATCGGCACATATTCAGCTAGTCATTGGCATGAGAAGCATGTACTAAGTGCAAAATGTCGAAGCAAACAATCCTGGAAATGAAACGCACACCACGAAGCCTTTCACGGCTCGTGGTGCACTTAACGAGTGGTTGCCTCTGTGAAAGGGCCTTCGTGAAGGGATCTGGGCCAAGGCAGTCATGTTTTGCAACCAAGGCACCCACCACGAGCCTCTCCACGGCCCGGGTGCACTCCACGAGGTGTGGAGGGTGCCATGAAGTGCCCAGGCAGCCTGTACAATGCTACAAAGGCAAGGCAAACACCACAAGCACTACAAAAAAAATGCTAAATTGTGGTGGTTTATTTATAAGGGTCATAAGAAACCCCACTACACATTCAATTTGTAGCAGTTGTGCCAACCCAAACAAAATAATTCTTTTTGTTGCATTTTAAGTGTGGAGGTTGTAAAAGACCCCCACTACACATTCAATTTGTAGTGTTTGTGCCAACCCCAACAAAATAATTTTTTTTGTGGCGTTTTAAGTGTGAAATTGTAAAAGACCCCATTATACTTTCAATTTGTTGCGTTTGTCTCAACCTCTCCAAAATCATGCTTGTTGTAGTAACTTTTTGTGAAGGTTTTTGTAATGCAAAAGAACATAACGATTTTGACAATTTAGTTTTTGTATAACAACAGTTTATAATTATCATAATGAGCTTAAAAATGACAATATTTTAAGCCGCAATAATCCATTCTACTATTTATACAATTGAAATGATTTCAAAAATTGTAACAAAATGGTGCAAGTTGATAAAATGCATATTTGTATTATGACGGCTGTTATAGTTTAGGAAACTTTCCAGAATTCCATGGAATAAAGAAGCTAGAGTTGGTGATCTGTATGGAACATACTGAGATAAGGGAAATACCATCATCTTTTATTCATCATCTGCAAGCTAATCTTACAAAGCTAAATCTGTGTGTCATAAATAACCTTGAAATGTTGCCAAAAAAGATATGTGATTTAGAAAAGTTGGAGGAGCTTGATGCCAGCTATACGCTAATCCCATGACCTCTGTCTTCCATTGTCCGGTTGAACATGCTTTAGAAACTGAATTTTGCAAAAGAAGAATCAAAAGATAGAGCATGCTCTGTATTGCCTCAGGTGAATGAAAGGTGATGCACATCGGAAGGATTTGAGTTACTGCAATTTAATATATGAAGGACTTCTAGAAGACATTGGATCCTTATCCTCTTTGCAAGTGTTGTGTCTCAAGGGAAATAATTTTGAGCATTTGCCTCAAAGCGTATCTCAACTCGGTGCTCTTCAATCCTTGGACTTATCAAAATGTAGCGAGCTGAAAGTGTTGCCAGGTTTCATGGGATGCCAAATTTGAAGAAATTGGATCCTACAAATGCATGAACCTTGAAGAGGTTCACCACTCCCTAAGATGTTTTCTAGAAAACTCATTTTGTTAAATTTGTATGCTTGTAGAAGCTTTAAGAAGTTTCCATATGTTAATTTGGAATCTCTTGAATCTCTGTGTCTAGACGACTGCTCTAGTTTAGAGCAATTTCTAGAAATCCTCGGAATAATGAAGCCGGAGTTACTGAATAAGATGAAACACTATGGGATAAGGGAAATACCGTCATCTATCATTCATTTGTGTGTCATGGATAACCTTGTATCTTTACCAAGAAGCATTTGCAAGTTGAAATATTTGGTGAAGCTAGATGTGTCAGAGGGCTGAAAACTTGAATGCTTGCTTGACGAGATTGGTGGTTTTGAAAAATTGGAGGAGATTGGTTCTTTTGAAAAATTGGAGGAGCTTGATGCCCGCTATACTCTAATTCCATGACTTCCATCTTCCATCGTCCGGTTGAACAAGCTTAAATTATTGACTTTTGCGAAAGAAGAATCAGAAGATGGAGCGCGCTTCATATTCCCTTGGGTGAATGAAGGGTTATGTTCATTGGAATATCTGAATCTCCATTATTGCAATTTAATAGACGGAGGACTTCTGGAATACATTGGATCCTTGTACTCTTTGAAAACATTGTATCTCAGGGAAAATAATTTTGAGCATCTACCTCAAAGCATTAGACCAACTTGGTGCTCTTCGATACTTGGACTTAATTATCACACTGCAACAAGCTGAAAGAGTTGCCAGATTTCACGGGAATGCAAAATTTGGAGTGTTCGAATCTTAGTTACTGCAATTTAATACATGGAGGACTTACGGAAGTCATTGGATCCTTATACTCTTTGCAAGTGTTGAATCTCAATGGAAATAATGTTGAGCATCTACCTCAAAGCATAGCCCAAGTTGGTGCTCTTCGATCCTTGGGCTTATCACATCGCAACAAGCTTACACAGCTGCCAGAAATTCGACAGTAATTAGAAACAATATATGCAGATTGGAGCAGTGATTGGATCTGTAATTGGTTGTTTCAGAATATCACATCATTGCAATATGAGTTGATGAGATTTTGTAAAAGTGTTTCAGAATCCTAGTCAGTTCAAGTGTTTATGAGTTGTCAGTTTATTCCAAGTTGGTTCCACCATCAGGGAATGGATGCATCAGTCAATTTGCCTGAGAATTGGTATGTTTGGGATAACTTGGGATTTGTTGTATGTTACTCTGGCAAATTAATTCATGACATCACAGCTCACTTGATTCCGTTATGTGATGATAGAACGTCGTGGATGACCTAGAAATTTTCCTTATTCAAACATTCAGGATTTGGTATTAAGTTTTTGTTGCTACCTCTTGCTGGCTTATGGGATGCATCTAAGGCAAATGGAAAGACATCAAACAACTATGGGCGCTTTAGGATAAATTCCTCTAGAGTGCTAAATCATCTTCTTTATTTTGGAGTTCGTTTGTTGTATAAAGATGAATAAGAGCTTCAGAATTGGGATGAGGAGGAGCAGATTGAAGAGCCAGTTGCTCCTCTTCTAAGAAACCAAGGTCACAAGTACAAGTGCGTCTCTTTCCCGAAAGGCTAGGATATAGATTGATTATAGGTATATACCTCAGGATTTAATGATTGGATGTTGTGATCTTTTCAGATTAGGAATATGCTAGTATCATCTTCTCTGTTGCTTTATTGACATTGATCTTGATAAAGGAATTGTGTTTATTCTGAGTTTGGATTAGTTTGGCAGAAGCACCAACCGGGAATGCAAAAATTCATTCTTTATAAACTTTATTTCAAAATATAATCACATTTTCCATTTCCTGAAAGTAGCAGGCCCAAAAAACAAAATTGCACGTGAATGGAAAGATAACTTTGCCAAAACAGGTGGATCAAAGGCGAAATGCACTAATTCATGATTAGAAATGTCGTGATCATTTTGAATATGCAAGCATTTGTTGTCTTATTAACATCTATACTTTGATTACATGCTTTATCATGTTTCCTCTGATTATAACAGAACAACTCGACTCTTGGCCCATGAGAGAAAGACAGAGATTCATGAAAGAACTTGGGTCTAAAATGATTCATTCTATTTATATTTTCACTCTATATAATAATATCTTCCATCTGCTGAAAGTAGCTCCTCCAAAAAAAATTGCAGATGAATTTGTGCAACATGAAAATGGTCACTCTAGCACGCGGGTTAACTAATCGAGACCAATCTCATTACTTCCTTTAGTAGTCAATATTGTTTGGAATAGCTAGTAGTAGTAAATTTGACGAAAATTGGTCAAATAAACATCCTTCATTGGATTAGTTTTGCTGTGCAAACTAGAATTTATGAGAACAAAGTCGGAGACATGTTTCTCTGTTTGTAACTACAGAACAACTAGATTATTTAGTATGCAATGAACCATTCTTCTTGAATCAATCTATATAACCCTCGTCTTTCATTATGATAAGTAGCTTCCAAAAACAATGGCAGATGAATGTCTGCGAGGAAAGAGAACTATTAGCAAGTCGCCTCACATCATAAAGCAAGCATACCAAAGGGGAACTACTTTCAGGAACCGAATGTAGCTCAGATGTGCGAGTAACTATTGTTCCTTTGGGATGTAGAGCTCAAATATTTTTCTCCTTCAATACCAGGTTGCGTTGCTTAATTGGAGGCTTAGAGCAATGAACCATTGCATCTAAATAATAGGTTTGGAGTCCGAGAACATCGGGACACCAAATACAATGGCCTCATGAATCTGCCTCTATTCTAGAGTGATGAGAAAATTGGGACACATGTTAAGGTACCTCTGCCATCAACAACGAAAATATTGCCAGATACATATTCTGAAGAATCATGGATCAAATACCTGATAAGTGATGTTAAAGCCGGATCTGTCGTTCCAAGATCTCTCAGAGGCACAGTTCTTGAAATAACATTTTTTAACCCTTCTTTTGTATAAGGCTTTCTGTTATCATAGATTTGTAAACTCCTGGTGCTATTGAGTTCACTCTGATATTGTATACTCCCAATTCAAGTGCCATCATCTACCATTATTTGAATAAGAGAAGAAATAAATAGACATTTCAATAATACATCAATGGTACTCCCTTAAAGGTTTTTGTAGACAAGCCTGTACATACCCTAGTGAGCATGTCAAGAGCCATCTTTGAAGAGGCGTAAGCAAGACCCGATTCAGACCAGAAACTGAAGAGATATTAATAACTGATCCTCTGCTCTGTTTAGCATCGCGCATGTCTATATACATATTTGGACACCTACCATGCTCCTCTAAGATTCATCTTAAAGATTACCTCTAAGGCCAGCGTTGTTGATCTAGGCATCGATACGTCCAAAGGCATCCTAAGCTCATTGTACAGTAGCCTCAATGAGCACCATTGGACGTGACATCAAGATCGAGGCAAATGCTCGCCAGATACCCTCTGAGTTAATGTGGCTGCAGAGGGATTTCAGCATGGCAATATGACGAGCAGCAGCAATGATGCTGCAACCAGCTTTTGCCAAGTCAAGACAGAATTCTCGCCCAATTTTCGAGGACGCCCCTGTCACCATCACTACTTTCCCTCTCATGTCTTTCCACGGCTCCATTTTACTTTTGGTTTATTTGGAAGGAAGTATTACGTGATAATGTGGGAACTAATAGAAAAGTGCATGTATCTTCTATAACATTGTGCTATAGAAGATTGAAAATCAGTTACTGTTTTATGAAAGACTTGAGTAGTATACCGGGGAACATGGTGCAATGGTGCTCGGGGGCCATGGTGCCACGGCACCATGTATGGTGCCACGGTGCACGGGGGCCATGGTGCTTCTCCAGACTACAATTTGGATGGCGGAGCCACCCGATTCTAAGGCTGGGGTGTTCCCGATATACCCATTCAAAAGCGAATCTAAGAATTCAAGAGCATGGGTGCACCTTTTTTTTATTTTTAAAAAGGTACAAAATGGTGTTGTAGGCATGGATTTGAACCCCAACCTTCGTGCTAACAAAAAGCCAATGAACCAATAAACCAGAATGGGCTCCTTTAGCTAGTAATTAATATATTCATTCAGAATTATACAAGTAATATAACGAATTTAGTCGGATGACCATGGGTTCTCGTGACCCAAAAAATATGGCTAAATTCGCCCATGTTAACCCATTAATGTGAACATATCTGAGTTGGCCAATGTAAATAGCATTTGTGAAAATGGCCAAATGACCAATTCTACTAAAGACTTTTGCAACAGCCACACGAGACTCGTTGCTTTTGTGTGCATCGAGAAAGGATCCAGGGGCTTCAATTTAGTCAATGAAGGAACAAATTGTTACTCTCCTCCTTAAAAATTGTCCAGATGATGTGCTTCAGAAGGGATGGGTTGTCACTGATTCATATCTTTTTGCTAGTAAGAAAGATGTAGTATCTGAGAGATCGGGCCTGATCAGAAGCAACTTGAATCTCTGAATTGACATTACAATTTGAATATCCAGTATGAAATAAAAACATTGCAAGCTAAACAAAGGACAAAGATTAGATATGTGATGCCATAAATCTCTTCAATTGAACCTCTCAACTGCTACATTTAATGTCAATATTGACCTGTAATTCCTCAAGTCTGAAAAAATGTGTAGGTTCCCATCAACATAACAAGATTACACAACAGAATACCTCTCACTGATCATCAACATCTACTACTTGAAATAGCTTTGCAAATCCATAAATTACAGCTGCACAAAGAATTCAATTTTGGACAAAAACAGAGCATTGGCTTGAGCAAATTGCAGCAGCCCCATCAACTTAACAAAATTACACAGCAGCCCCACAAATTTAAGTACTGTACATCAAACTAAAGTAATGTAAACACAAGTCTAGACAAACATTACAAATTCAAATTCATAAAAGCCAAAGTAGTCCACAAATAAAACATTGAGCATTTGACTAAAGTACTGTAAACACAAGTCTAGACAAACATTACAAATTCAAATTCATAAAAAGCCAAAGTAGTCTACAAATAAAACATTGAGTATTTGATTGGTGATTTGCGCTGTTATCGACCGATGATCCCCTTACATCCATCGGTGAAACAGGTTCATTCTCCGCATCAGCAAGCTGAAATAATATAGGTACAATTGTACTTGTAGGTACCGCGGGTATCCTCACCTTAACCCCGCATTTGTATGATATTGTTCGCTTTGGATCAAGCCCTCACAGATTTGATTTTGGGCATATCCCAAAAGACCTCATAATAATGGGATTGCGTTCAACCTTATAAGTTGGTCATTTATTTTTTCTACAACCGATGTGGGAGGGGTTTGCATCCGAACAAACCTCCCCTCATACTCTGACCATACAATCTCGTGACCTCCCCTCCAACAATTATCGATTTTGGCTCTGCCACCATCTTGTACCCCTGCAACAACTCGAGAGACACGCCGCCCGACCATCTGTTCTTATTGGAAGACTTTCGACACAAGGCATTACCGCAAACCTCCACATCGCTAGGTTATACCATCTGATTTGCCAAATTATCCTGCACCGCAATTATCACCCAACGAGACACGCCGCCTGTACCACTACTTGACAGGAAGACTTTCGATACAAGGCACCCTTGCAGATCTTTGGTCTTGTCACACATTGAGAATTCTTCACACGTCGGTCCAGCACTCCGGTCCTCCGAACTTGGCTTCTGATACCACTTGTAGGGATCGCGCGTATCCTCACCCTAACCCCGTATTAGTATGATATTGTCCGCTTTGGGCCAAGCCCTCATGGATTTATTTTTGGGCATATCCAAAAAGGTCTCATACTAATGGGGTTATGCCCAACCTTATGAGTTGGTCATTTGCTCTTTCCACAACCGATGTGGGAGGAGTTTGCTCTTGCCTTCTCATTTTCAGAGGCATTTGTTCTTCTCTCTCTTATAGTATTTCACTTGTATTCTTTAAAGTGAAATAAAATTGGGTCAGTTGTGTCTGAGGACGTAGGTAAAAATATTTTTTTACCGAACGTCATAAATTCGTTGTTCTTTTTTATTTATGCTCTTTTACTATTTTTAGCCGCTTTTATTTTGGGGTAGTAATTGTGAAATAATCACACTCTACCCAGTTTGCTTCCGCAACAATTAGTATCAGAGCCAAAGTTTTGTCTGAGTATGCTCTGTGGTTGCAGCATAGCCTGATCTTCCACATCAGAAAAGATTTTTTCTTAAGCTGTATTGCAAAGATATTTTTTCTTAGTATGCTCTGTGGTTGCAGCATAGTCTGATCTTCCACATCAGAAAAGAATTCTCTTGGTCTGTGTAGTTAGTTATTAAATAGTATCTGTAATACAAAATAGGGGAGGGAAATAAAGAAGTATCCAGCTCAACAAGCCACAAGAGTCCACCTCAAGTGTCAATAATACGTCGTTGCTTCGCTTATGTCAAGAATTCAGACAAATCTGAAATTTGCAGTTGAAATTTTTGACGGAACAGGACACTTTGGAATGTGGAAATGTGAGGTCGAAGATGTCCTTTTTCAACAAGGATTAGATCTTGTTCTATAAGAAGAGAAATCAGACAATATAGGAGGTGCAAATTGGAGATACATTGCTTATGGTACCATTTAGTCCTTCATTGGAAGAAAACAGAAGTATCCATTCACAAAGGAAACTTATGCTAGTAAATTGTGGAAGGCATTGGAGGATAAATTTTTTAAGAAAAATATTCAAAATAAACTTTACATGAAGAAAAGAATATTTCACTTCACTTATGTTCCTGGTAGCACAATGAATGATCATATCACTAGTTTCAACAAATTAGTTACAAATTTTTAAAATATGGATGTAATATTTGTTGATGGTGATCTAGCGTTAATGTTGTTGGAATCCCTTCCTGATGAATACAAGCACCTTGAAACTACTCTACTTTATGGGAGGAATGAAGTGGACGAAATTTCTCTGAAAGAAGTTTGTTCAGCTTTGTATAACTATGAACAAAGAAAGAAAGAGAAACAGAAGAACGGAGAAGGAGAAGCATTAGTAAGAGAGGTCCTTCTCAAATCAAATGAGAACAAAGAAGGGGAGATTTAAGTCAAGATCATCTAGACCCAACAAAGATGAATGTGCCTTTTGTCGAGAAAAAGGGCACTGCAAGAAAGATTGTCCAAAGTTGAAAAAGAAGGCCAACGGTAAAGCTTCCATGGATTCAAATGTAGCTGACTTTGATGACTCTGATTTCTCACTTGTTACAATGGAGCCATCCAGATCATCTGATGTATGGTTAATAGACACAGCTCGTAGTTATCATATATGTCCTAATCAGGACTGGTTTGTTGATCTACGAGAAGGAGAATATGGAGTTATTCACACTGCAGACAATAGCCCTCTTACTCCAAATGGTGTTGTTTCAATCCGATTAAAGAATCATGATGGATTGAGCAGAATATTGACAGATGTTTGGTATGTACCGGATTTGAAGAAAAATTTCCTCTCTATAGGAGCCCTAGACACAAAGGGGTTCAAAATCACTTCAGACAATGGAGTGATGAGAATATGATATGGTGCACTGGTGGTTATGAAGACTATTCAGAAGGAAAATAATTTGTATTGCTATCATGGTAGTACAATTGTTGGGACAGCAGTAGTAACATCTAGTTTTGACAAAGAGGCAGAGGCAACCATGCTATGGCATATGCGCTTGGGACATGCAGGAGGAAAATCCTTGAAAACCTTATCAAATCAAGGATTGTTGAAAGGTATTAAATCTGGACACTTAGATTTTTGTGAGCATTATGTGAAAGGAAAGCAAACAAGGATTAAATTTGGAACAACTATCAATAATACGAAAGGAATTTTGGATTATTTTCACTCTGATGTTTGGGGTGCTTCTAAAACACCTTCATTAGGTGAGAAACACTGTTTTGTAACCTTTGCTGATGACTTTTCACGAAGGGTGTGGGTGTATACGATGAAGAATAAGGATGAAGTGTTGGGAATATTTCTCAAATGGAAGACGATGATAGAAACTCAAAGTGGTAGAAAGATCAAGTGTCTTCGCACAGACAATGGCGAAGAATACAAAAATAATCTTTTCCAGAAGGTTTGTGAAGATAATGGCATCATCAGACATTTCACCACAGAAATACACCACAACAGAATGGAGTGGTAGAACGCATGAATCAAACTTTGCTAGAGAAGGTACGGTGTATGTTGTCCAACGCTGGCTTGGGTAAAGAATTTTGGGCTGAGGCAATAACATATACGTGCCATATCATAAATCATTTGTCATCAGCTTCAATTGGTGGGAAGACACCATTTGAAAAATGGTATGGATAACCTGCTATGGATTACGACTCTTTGCATGTATTTGGCTCAATTGCATATTATCATGTGAAAGAGTCAAAATTGGATCCGAGAGCTAAGAAGGCTATCTTTATGGGAATTACTTCTGGAGTCAAAGGATATCGCCTATGGTGTCCAGAGACAAGAAAAGTAATATTCAGCCGAGATGTTACTTTTGACGAATCTACTATGATAAAAAAAGATGCAGATGAAGATACAAAAATAACTGATAATGCTTCAAAGCAGAAGTACGTGAGAAGCAAATATGATCATTGTGTGTATTTGTGCAAGCTTAAGGATGGTTCTTTCATATATCTTCTCCTATATGTTGATGATATGTTAATAGCTTCCAAGATTTTGGGAGAAATTGAGAAGCTGAAAGCTCAATTTAGTAAGGAGTTTGAAATTAAGGATTTGGGAGATGCGAAGAAGATTCTTGGCATGGAGATAACAAGGGAAAGACTTTCAAAGAAATTTTGTTTATCTCAGAAAGAATACTTGAAAAGGGTGCTAGATCAATTTGGTATGGATGAGAAAACTAAACCAGTTAGCACTCTATTGGCTCCCCATTTTAAGCTTAGTGTTGATACGTCGCCAAAGGATAAAGTCGAAAAAGAATATATGTCAAGAGTACTATGCAAGTATTGTTGGTAGCTTGATGTATGCGATGGTTTGCACAACACTTGACATTTCACATGTTATTGGGATTGTAAGTAGATATATGCATAATCCAGGAAAGGAACATTGGCAAGTTGTGAAATGGATTTTGCGATACATTCGTAATACGGTGGATGTTGGGTTAGTTTTTGAGCAGGAAGGAAATTCGTGTGTAGTTGGATATTGTGACTCTGACTATGCTGGTGATCCGGACAAATAAAGGTCAACTACTAGTTATGTGTTGACTTTTGCAAAAGCACCAGTTAGTTGGAGGTCTACTTTACAGTTAACAGTTGTTTTGTCTATAATTGAGGCTGAGTATATGGCAATTACAAAGGCTGTGAAGGATGCAATTAGCCTTCAAGGACTGCTTAAGGAACTTGGTATCAGACGAGAAACTATTACAATATTTTGTGATAGTCAAAGCGCTATTCAGTTGGCAAAAAATCAAGTTTATCATGCAAGAATTAAGAACATTGATGTTCGGTACCACTTCATACGAGAAATCACAAAAGAAGGTGGAGTTGCAGTGTAGAAAATCAAGAACACAGAGAATCTTATTGATATGCTAATAAAAGTGGTGAATGCGATCAAGTTTGGACATTGTTTGAACTTGATCAACATTGTTGAACATTGATGTTCAAAAGTTGAAGACACAATTGAAATTTGTTATTGAGATAATTGAAGATGTGGGATGGTCAAGGTGGAGATTTGTTAGTTGTATGTCCATCCCACATCGTGGGTGGACAAGTAAAGAGGTTGCCCCAGAATCCATGGGCTAACACCCACAAAGTACTGCCAAAATCACCTGTTTCCTATCCCTTGGCCCATAAAATCCTACCAGGCCTCTGCCAACGCCACCGAGCCACCTGGACCTCTTGTCAGGCTCGTTGCGGATCCACACATATAATTTTTTGGGAGTGTTGCACACGGAGCCCCATGCAGCGCCAGAATCCTTGGGCTAACACCCATAGGAAACTGTCGAAATTGCTTGTTTCCTGTTCCTTGGCCCATAAAACCCTACCAGGCCTCCGCCAATGCCGCCAGGGCACCTGGGCCTCTTGCTGGGCTCGTTGCGGACCCACTTGGATGATTTTTCGAGAATGTTGCCCTGGAGCCTCATGCAGCGCCAGAATCCGTGGACTAACACCCACAGAAAACTACCAAAAGCGCCTATTTCCTGTTCCTTGGCCCATAAAATCCTACCAGGGCTCCGCCAATGCCACCTGGGCCTCTTGCCGAGCTCGTTATAGTTGGGAAGCAAACTCATCCAACATCGGTTGTGGAGAGAGCAAATGACCAAGTTATAAGGTTGAACACAACCACATTAGTATGAGACCTTTTGGGAGGTGCCCAAAAACACATCTGTGAGGGCTTGGCCAAAGCGGATAATATCATACTAATGTGGGGTTAGGTGTGGGTATACCCAGTCCCTACAAGTGGTATCAGATCCCAGGTTCGGAGGTCAGGAGTGATGGACTGACGCGTGCAGATTTCTCGATGTGACAACAGGACCAAAGATATGCAAGGGTGCCTTGTATCAAAAGTCTTCCTGTCAAGTGATGGTACCAGTGACGTGTCCCGTTGGGTGATAACGCTGGTGCAAGATGATTTGAAAGATCAGATGGTGTAACCTAGCGATGTGGATGTCTATGGTAAGGCCTTGTGTCAAAAGTCTTCCCGACAGGAACAGATGGTCGGGCGGCCTGTCCCATGGGTTGTTATGGCGGTACAAGATGGTGGTAGATCTAAAATCGATAATCGCTGATAGGGAGGTTATGAGATTATGTGGTCAGAGTGTGAGGGGAGGTTTGTTAGGAAGCAAACTCCTCCCACATTGGTTGTGGAGAGAGCAAATAACCAAGTTATAAGGTTGAACACAACCCCATTAGTATGAGGCCTTTTAGGACTGCACGTACCCACATCCAACCCTACATTAGTATGATATTGTCCGCTTTGTGCGAAGCCATCACAAATTTGTTTTTGGGCACCTCCCAAAAGGCCTCATACTAATGGGGTTATGTTCAACCGTATAACTTGCTTATTTGCTCTCTCCACAACCGATGTGGGAGAAGTTTGTTTCCCAACAAACCTCCCCTCAAACTCTGACCACATAATCTCTGATACCAGTTTGTTGGAAAAAATATGAATTAACACAAAATAGATATGGTAAAAATAACAGGAATAAAATGGAAAAATAATGACACCAAAAACTTTATGTGGAAACCCTTTTAAATAAGGGAAAAACCACGGGCCAAGAGGAGCAATTGATATCACTATAATAAGAAATTTTACACTGTGTATGTACGAGTATAATACTCAAGAAAACTTCTACACACACAAAAGAAATACCCTCTTTTGATTTTTCACCTTACTAAAAAATATCGCTCACACTCTATTTTTTTTCACAGATTATTTTTTCTTAAATAGTCTATGTTGCGGAAGCGAAGTGGGTAGAGTGTGATTATTTCACAATTACTACCCCAAAATAAAAGCCGCTAAAAATAGTAAAAGAGGATAAATAAAAAGAATAATGAATTTACGAGGTTGGTTTAAAAAATATTTTTACCTATGTACTTGACACAACTGACCCAATTTTATTTCACTCCAAAGAATACAAGTGAAATACTACAAGAGAGAAAGAAAAACAAATGTTTTAGAAGATAAAAAGGCAAGTGAGAGGTGTGTTTTAATTCCTAAAACTAGACTTCCATTTATAGGGGGAAAACCCCTTTACAAATTTGTCCACATAGAAATAAAACTAACAAAATTCCACCTTGGCCATCCCACATCTTCAATTCTCCCAATAACAAATTTCAATTGTGTCTTCAACTTTTGAACATCAACGTACAACAATGTTGATCAATTTCAAACAATGTCCAAACTTGATCAGAGTCACCACTTTTGTTAGCATATCAGCAGGATTCTCTGTAGTCTTGATTTTCTGCACTGCGACTCCCCCTTCTTTTATGATTCTCGTATGAAGTGATATTGAACATCAATGTGCTTCGTTCTTGCATGATAAAATTGATTTTTTGCAAACTGAATAGCGCTTTGACTATCACAAAATATTGTAATATTTTCTTGTCTAATACCAAGTTCGTTAAGCAATCCTTGAAGCCAAATTGCATCTTTCACAGCCTCTGTAATCGCCATATACTCAGCCTCAGTTGTAGAGAAAGAAACTATTGACTATAAACTAGATCTCTAACTAACTGGTGCTTTTGCAAAAGTAAACACAAAACCATTAGTTGACCTTTGTTTGTCTAGATCACCAGCATAGTCAGACTCACAATATCCAACTACACATGAATTTTCTTCCTGCTCAAAAACTAACCCAATATCCATGGTATTACGAATATACAGCAAAATCCATTTCACAGCTTGTCAATATTCCTTTCCTATATTATGCATACATCTACTCACAATCCCAAAATCATGTGAAATGTCAGGTCTTATGCCAACCATTGCATACATCAAGCTACCAACAACACTTGCATATGGTACCCTTGACATATATTCTCTTTCGACTTCATCCTTTGCGACATATCAGCACTAAGCTTAAAATGGGGAGCTAATGGAGTGCTAACTGGTTTAGTTTTCTCATCCATAACAAATCGATCTAGCACCCTCTTCATGTATTCATTCTGAGATAAACAAAGTTTCTTCGAATATCTTTCCCTTGTTATATCCACGCCAAGAATCGTCTTCGCATCTCCCAAATCCTTCATTTCAAACTCCTTACTTAGTTTAGCTTTCAGCTTCTCAATTTCTCCTAAATTCTTGAAAGCTATTAACATATCATCAACATATAGGAGAAAATATATGAAAGAACCATCCTTAAGGTTGTGCAAATACACACAAATCGTATTTGCTTCTCACGTACTTCTGCCACAGCATAAACTTGTCAAATCTTTTGTACCATTGTCCTTGAGATTGTTTCAATTTGTACAAAGATTTTTCAAGTTTACACACCATGTTTTCTTTCCCTGAAACCTTGAATCCTTCTGGCTAAGTCATGTAGATTTCCTCTTCCAAATCACCATGTAAAAATGTTATTTTTACATCCATCTGAACTAGTTCTAAATCTAATTGAGTTAACAAAGCCAAAAAAACTCTTATGGAAGAGTGTTTCACTACTGGAAAAAACCCCTCATTATAATCAATTCCCTCCTTTCATGCATATCCTTTGGCCACTGATCTTCCTTTGTAGCGAACATCCCCTTGGTTAGGAAATCCTTCTTTCTTTGCATATACTCATTTGCACCTAATTGCTTTCTTGCCCTCTGGGAGGTTGGCCAGTTTCCACATATTGTTCTAATGAAGGGACTTCATTTCCTCATTGATTACAACTTTCCACTTTTCTTCACCACTTTGGATAGCTTCTTTATAAGTGGTTGAAATGTCATCAATAATAACTGAGGTTGCACATACCATCATCTCTATGAGACACATAGGCTTCTTCATAGTTCTTTTGGGTTTATAGGTTGCTATTAACTCAAGTTGTTGTTCAGATTCCTGAGTTAGAACCTGCGTCTCAACAAGATCTTCTTCCAAATCGTCATTTGTTTCTTCATCTACTTTTTGTAGAGGAAAAATAAATTTTTCCTCAAACTCCACATGCTTTGAAGCACTATCAGTTACTTTTGTATCTTCATTTGCCTCCTTTTTCATCATAGCAGATTCATCAAAAGTAACATCTCTGCTGAATATTACTTTTCTTATCTTTGGACACCATAGGCGATATCCTTTGACTCCCGAAGTAATTCCCATGAAGATAGGCTTTTTAGGTCTCGGATCCAATTTTGACTCTTTCACATGATAATATGCATTTGTGAAAAATGCATGTAAAGAGTTGTAATTTGCAGGAGGTTTTCCATACCATTTTTCAAATGGTGTCTCCCCACCAATTGTAGTAGATGGCAAACGATTTATTATGTGGCACACATATGTTATTGCCTCAGTCCAAAATTCTTTGCCCAAGCCAACGTTAGACAATATACATTGAACCTTCCCTAGCAAAGTTCGATTCATGCATTCTACCATTCCACTGTGGTGTATTTCTGACGATGAAATGTCTGACGATATCATTTTCTTCACAAACCTTCTGGAAAAGATCATTTTTGTATTCTCCTCTATTGTCTGTGCGAAGACACTTGATCTTTTTGCCACTTTGAGTTTCTATCATCGTCTTCCATTTGAGAAATAGTCCCAACACTTCATCCTTAGTCTTCATCGTATACACCCATACTCTTTGTGAAAAGTCATCGACAAAGGTTACAAAGTAGTGTTTCCCACCTAATGAAGGTGTTTTGGAAGCACCCCAAACATCAGAGTGAAAATAATCTAAAACACATTACATATTATGGATAGTTGTTCCAAATTTAACCCTTGTTTGCTTTCCTTTCACAAAATGCTCACAAAAATCCAAGTATCCAGATTTAACACCTTTCAACAATCCTGGATCTAATAAGGTTTTCAAGGATTTTCCTCCTGCATGTCCCAAGCGCATATGTCATAGCCTGGTTGCCTCTGCCTCTTTGTCAACGCTGGTTGTTACTGTTGTTGTCCCAATAATTGTACTACCGTGATAGCGGTACAAATCATTATCCTTCCAAATAGCCTTCATTACCACCAGTGCACCAGAGCATATTCTCATCACTCATTGTCTGCAGTGATTTTTAACCTCTTTGAGTCTAGGGCTCCTGCAGAGATGAGATTTTTCTTCAAATCTAGTACAAACTGAATATCTATCAATGTCCTACACAATCCATCATCATTCTTTAATCAAATTGACCAACACCATATGCGGTAAAAGGGCTACTGTCTACAGTGTGACCAACTCCACATTCTCCTTTTTGTAGATCAACAAGCCAGTCCTGATTAGGACATATATGATAGCTACAAGCTGAGTCCATCAACCATACATCAAATGATGTGGATGGTTCTATTGTAACTAGTTATAAATCAAAGTCATCACAGTCAGATACATTTGAATCCATGATAGCTTTTCCATTGGCCTTCTTTTTCAAATTTGGATAATCTTTCCTCCAGTGCCTTTTTCTCGACAAAAGGCACATTCATCTTTGTTGGGTCTGGATGATCTTGACTTGGATCTCCCCTTCTTCGTTCTCATTTGATTTTGAGAATGACCTCTCGTTACTAATGCTTCTCCTTCTCCGTTCTTCTATTTCTGTTTCTTTCTTTGTTCATAGCAATACAAAGGTAACCAAACTTCTTTTAGAGAAATTTCATTCACTTCATTCCTCCCATAAAGCAGAGTAGTTTCAAGGTGCTCGTACTCATCAGGAAGGGATGCCAACAACATCAACGCTAGATCACCATAAACAAATGTTACATCCATATTTTGCAAATCTGTAACTAATTTGTTGAAACTAGTGATATGATCATTCATTGTGCTACAAAGAACATAAGTGAAGTGAAATATTCTTTTCTTCATGTAAATTTTATTTTGAATATTTTTCCTCAAAAATTTATCCTCTAATGTCTTCCGCAATTTACTAGCAGAAGTTTCCTTTGTGAATGGATACTTCTGTTCTCTTCCAAGGACCGAATGGTACCACAAGCAACACAGTTGATGTATCTCCAATCTGAATAATAATATTTTCAGGCTTTGTTCTTCTAGAGCAAGATCTAATCCTTGTTGAAAAAGGACATCTTCGACCTCACATTTCCACATCCCAAAGTGTCCTGTTCCGTCAAAAATTTCAACTACAAATTTCGCATTTGTCTGAATTCTTGACATAAGCGAAGATACCAAAACGTATTATTGACACTTGAGGTGGACTCCTGTGGCTTTTCTGAGCTGGATACTGCTTTATTTCCCTCCCCCATTTTGTATTACAGATACTATTTAATAGCTGACTGGACAAACCAAGATAATTCTTTTCTTTTGTGGAAGATCAGACTATGCCACAACCACAGAACATACTAAGAAAAAATATCTTGACATTGGGTTTCGCCTTCTCCTTGTCGAGTTTTTCTTCTGATCTCTCTCTGAGTCTCTAGTTCCTTTTCTGATGTAGAAGATCAAGATATACTATAACCACAGAGCATATTCAGACAAAACCTTGGCTCTGATACCAATTGTTACAGAAGTGAATTGGGTAGAGTGTGATTATTTCACAATTACTACACCAAAATAAAAACCGCTAAAATACTAAACGATGATTAAAAAAAATGAATTTATGAGTTTCGATAAAAAGTATTTATACCTACGTCCTCAGGCACAACTGATCCAGTTTTATTTCACTCCAAAGACTAAAAGTGAATTACTACAAGAGAGAAAGAAGAACAAATGTCTTAGAAGATGAGAAGGAAACTGGGAGGTGTGTTTTAATTCCTAAAACTAGACTTCCATTTATATGGAGAAAACCTCTTTACAAATTTGTCTACGCACGATGTGGGATAGACATACACTAACACAATTGTATTAAACAGACCAAAAGTGATTGTAATAGAAGTACAAACTATATTTACTTCTTACCTGTGGTTGAGCAAATAGACTAGTAAATTCTTTAAGACCCCCATCCTTTGATGTCATGTAACATTTGAGTGCAGGCAAGGTTCCTTCTAACTAGAACTCCAAACGTGCAACCTTTTGATGTTAATAGGTATAGTTTGTGGATGATGCACCGTAGCTAGATGAAGAAATGCTCAGCTCACTAAGTTGTCGTTTGGAACAATGAGTTGTACAGACAATATTTGGCCAGTCTTCTTGATTTCGTATAATCTTCCACCTTGGATGTGTGTGAAACATACCTCCTTCATCTTATCAATGATCATTACAGGCAAGCAAATGCCCGGAAATACTATAGGTGTGTACTTACAACCACTTGTGAAGGAATTGCGTGAGTTATGGAATGATGGTGTTGAAACATTCAGGGACGGACCCACGTGGTCATTTGTGGGTGCTTGAGCACCTAGTGACCTCGACGTAAAATGTGTATTCGTATATGAAAAATACTATTAAATTTATATATTTAATGACTAAGCACCCAATGAACAACTATTAAGTTTAGCTTGTTGCTTAAAAAGTGGGTGTTGAAGTTTAGGGTACCTCAAGGTTGTGGGATCAATCCTCCTCAAGGGAACTTTTTAATTGCAATTTTCTTTCCCTAGTTCTAAGCTTCTAGTTCCTCTTTACTAATTTCTAAACCAAATGCATAACTCCAAATTTATAATTAACAATTTATTTTTAGTTACAAAATGTGCATAACTACAAATTTATAATTAACAAATTATTTTTGTTACAAAATATGAAAAAAAAATCATTAAGCACATGTTCTAATTGTAATTTTCTTTCCCTAATTGTAGACTTCTAGTTCCTCTTTAATAATTTCTAAACCAAATGTGTAACTACAAATTTACAACTAACAATTTATTTTAGTTACAAAATATGAAAAAATCATTAAGTACATCCTCTAATTTTTTGAATTAATGCCCCACCTTTTCTTTATGGAATCATAAATTTTCTCATCCAAACTATATAACAACTTAACGAGTAATTTTTACATATTTATAAAGTTGTTTAATCGCTACGTAAAGGATAAGATATTCGCAAGTATAAGGGATGCTATTTATAACTTATTTTAATTTCAAAATATGAAAAAGTCATCAAGTACATTATAATTTGTGACTCAAAATCTTTTTTTCTAATAATAATATTAAACATGTT
>JAPFFP010067714.1:0-48330 GCA_026153255.1 Solanum medicagineum | reverse complement strand
TCAGGTACCTAAAAATGTTCATCGTGATTGCGGGCCACTTATCTTCGCAATTGTGGAGAACAAGGCAATTTTGTTCGTTGCGAACACGGGGTATCAACCTTGAACACAAAGAACAAAGGATGGTTGAATCGTGATCGTGGAATGACCTACCGCGATTATGGAGAACACAACAGAGACACCACTTCGTGAACACATGCCTCAAGGACCCAAACAGAAGGGTTAGACCATGCATCAAAAATCATATATTGAAATTTCACACAGTCTATGATTAGACCTCTGAAATTTGTTCAGAATTTCATACAAATCATATAGAAGTCTTCTTGACCCAAAATTCGGTTAGTCACTACTAAACTAACTTACGACTCAAAAAGATCAAAACGCCCTCGGAACTCCCAAAAGATATACTGAAGCCCTTCTTGGGCCTAAAATCACCTTCTAAATCCAACAGAATTGTCAAAAATCTAATCTGAGCATTCAAACTCAAAATGTTAGCCAAAGTCAAACATTAATCCAATTTAATTTAAACCTCCAATTAGGATCTCAATTCTACAAAATAACTCCAAATCTTAAAATGACGATGCTCCGAGACCCCACCTAGATTCAAATCCTAATACCCTTATTAAATAATAATAAAAAGAATATACCAACACAAGATCTTCTAAATTTTGAGAATTTTCACATTCTAGAGCTGATGAACTAACGAAATTCTATTTTGAGACTCGTAACTCTGGTCGATACAAAAAATCACTTTTGAATCACTTAAGCCTTTAAAACTCAAAATCTCTCAAATTTATCATTTTTTTCAATGGAATTCCAAAATCAATCACACAAATAGATCATAAATAACTCGTGTTAACTATCAGGAGGGTTAAAACACTAACTTTTTTCAAAACTGAAAATTGACTTTCAGGGTCATTACATTTTAGCTCCTCATTAATATCATTAATTTCATCATGTATGTTTTACACCCACAATAATATTATTGCCCTAGTATAAATTTTAAGAATGCTTTCCATTTTTTAGATCTTTTTATCTAAAAAAAATAAAACCAAACATAAAAGAAGTAATGAGATCAAACATGGGTTAAAGAAACAACAAAATATTAAGTTAAAAAGAAAAAGAGATGGAGTTTATTTCTAAACATAAATATTTTTAAAACATTTTACAGATATTATTATACAATATATTTTTTTTCTTTCCATTGTACCTACTCTCCAGTTTCCTCTCCGTAATGGTTTAAAATTTTGTTTCTAATTTATTTAACTTAAACTTTGTGACTTTAGACAAAATGCATAGAAGATATGTAAATTATCAAATTAGTCTGATCTTTGCAAGTTGTACCAAATTTCTCATCAATTTTAATTTGGTTTGATTGAATCATCCGTGTTGCCACATATTAAATATTATAATAAGATTGGTATATATGTGCGACTTTATTTTATAGATTCAAATAAATGATTATATAGTTTACTGAATACTTTGTAAAGAAATTTAATTGTTTATATACACCATCGGTATACAGTGAAGTAACCATAGGAAAATCTACACACGAAGACGAAGACTTGTGTTACAACATCCATGAAGAAAAACTAACTAGCAACTTTAATCACTCTCATGGAAATATAAAATACCATTTATTGATGAGTCTAACTTATATACATTAACATAGTGTAAAGAAGCATGAAAACGATGTAAATATTCTTTACAATCCTGTTGATATATATAAGTTAAATTCGTGTGAAATACATTTGAATCAAATAAATATATTTTTTCGATATTAATTAGCAGGTTTCAGTGATACAGAGGGGTTAATCTTTTTCTTATCATTCTTGAGAGAGAAGGTGGTAGCTTTCTCTATCTTTTCAACAGCCATTGCCTTCACTGATTTCCTATCTTACATTGGAAACACACTTCCATTCTTTGACATGCCTTCTCCACTATATCCTTTTCCATTTCCGTTATTCTCCATATGTTTGTTGAGAGAATATATATAACTATGTAAATAAAATTTTGCTCTCTGTAACAACTTAAACTTTCAAATGAGATGATCATACTATACTCAAACAATCTCTTTTCGTAGAACTACTTATGACTATGAGGAAGTGTATTAGAGCTTTGTTGCTTTTAACTTGTGATGTTTTGAGTAGTTCATATGCTAAGGTATTTATAGGAGTTTTGAGGCTTTTGTTTATATTGTCGTGAAAGTTTTCATGTAACTCTGGTTGAATTACTGGGTAACTAGGTTACGTATAAGATTAGAAGAAGATTCTTGATTAGTTCTTACATGGAGTATGTGTTTGTGTGGGTTTTTGGGATTTGGAATATTCATATTTATCCGGAAGCCTTTGTGTTATTAAAACTTCAAAATATATTACTCCTATTTAGTTTATCACTGCATGGTGTGTGTGTGTGTTGTACTAATTAGCTAGGATAACCTTCTACTAATTTTTATTTTTTATATTTATTAATTTCAGTTGACGACTTATGAAACTGCTATTGTATACATTTCTTGGAAATAGAACAGTATTACATTGTATTTAAGTTTTATCAACTTTGGGACATATGGATTTTATACAATTAATCAAAGGAAAAACTAGTTTAATTAATTTTCCGTCTCATTTCACTATTTCATTTTCATCCTTGCCTCATAAATACATACATATTTTTCTTTTTTTTTTTTTGTGAAGCAAGTGTGTCCCTATCATAATTTTACATGAAAAATACCATGGAGCTCAAATCAGCTATGTATTTTAATAGAAGATATAATTTGCTCTCTAATTTTGAATGTGCATAAGTAAATTTTTAAATTAGATAAAATTTAAAAAGTAGACACACGTGCCCTACATAAGATATAGTCAAGCTGATTTGTATTATGCAACGTAGGATTCACGTGTTTACTTGTTCAAATTTATACTACCATAGCCCAACCCCAGTCATGATGGCGCTTGTTGGTCCCACCTACTAGCAAGCCAATTCCCAACCCAAGGGTATCTGTCCCAGCTCTATAGTCCAAACCAAATTGATACAATAATAATATATACGCTGAAACCTACCCAGAACCTGAAAGTCAGCTGTACAGGGCTACAATAGACACAAAGACATACATATACATATATCAGTAATCATAATAATATATAGAACCAGGAGAGCACCTACAATTACCAAACACTACTGTACAAGGCCGATGTCCAGAAGTAAAAGACAACCATCAACTGGAAGGAGACTGCAAAAAAGCCGAAGCTGCCGGTGCTCACCAAAATTCTCCTAAGCGCTCCCAAAGTTCCCCAACTAAGCTATCACAGTCGGTACCTGGACCTGCACCATAGGAAGATGCAGAAGTAGGAGTGAGTACTAGAAAAGGCACCCAATAGGCATCATCAGACCGAGTGAAATAGTGAACATAAATAAATTTCAAATATATAAAAAAAACTATTGCCAGTGTAGATAAATGAACTCCGATCAAGGCATAGGCATGTCTAGGAATCCTCAAACTATTACTGAACCAACCAAAGTGAATAACAATGATAACTTGAACCAACCCAAGTACTAAACATCGATACCAACTGACGGAGACTGCGTAGGACAATACCATAACTGTCCCCAACTGAGGCATAGTGTTGTACGTAGATGCAAGGCCCTAGTATCTATGCCTGCATGTCAATTGGCCACCATAAGCCTAGAAGGTATAGCTGCACACAATATAGAATTGACAGATCATCACAGAATCCCTCAGAACCATCACATAATCCCAGAAAACCATCACAGAACCTAGCTCCGCATATCATCAGAATAAGGGTCAGCTATATGTGGGTATAAAGCCCTAGTTTCTAAGCTTGAACACCCCGTGAGCCAGTATAAGCCCAGGAGGTACACCGACTCGCAATTAGGGTGCGAATAGGTGAGTGGATCCTTAGGTAAGTAATTACGGGCCTCGCCCCTAATAATTATAAGTCAACCGGGTCCTCGACCCTGTGCTGGCACGCGACACCTGATCCATAGTCCTCTAACCTAGCTTCTGACCAGCCAACCAAGGCCAGATGGTCTGACACTTAATATAACGGGTGGTAGGGAGACACAGAGATTTGATTTTGATGATTTTGATAGTGTTCTTCAGAAATTCACTATCTAAGATTAGCAAACTTTAGTTTTTGGAGTAAATATGGCAAATGGTGCTTGATATACTCATTTGAAGTATAAGCAAACTTTATTCCATTGACCTCAAGAAATGGATAAGGAAATAGGTGTAGGTCCATTCGCACTTCTGCATTTCATTTTGGGAGTTATCCCCTCGCGAGAGAAAGAATCGCCCTCGAATAAATAATAGTTTCTCACCTCAAGATGTGAATCACGGGGCCCAGCCCCACATAATATCAATCACGAGACCCAGCCCCACGAAATATCAATCGAGGTTCTCGACCTAAATTTCACCCCATGCTCAATCCGCAAAATTGGTATCCGTCGCCTGGTAATCTGGCGTGACCATTGGAACTCAGGACATGGGGCGTGTAACACATGATCTCGGGTACTCGGGCGTGGTCGTCGGTGCTCGAAAAGCAATAGGGGACATTATCCGGGACTCGAGGTATCAATCAATCACTCACTCAACCAATCTATCCGGATCTGAAACTCCAAAGTCATATGATACCCAGAGTGAACGTAGGCGATGATAATCGCATTGCGCCCAGAGTGAACGTAGGCGATGACGCTCTCCACCTAGGTATCCCACAATCTCAATTCGACCCAAATAATCACAGTTACCACCTCTCTCAGGTACAACAAATACCCTAAAATCGAATGGAAAGAATCAATACACAACAACTATCAGCAGTACATCGAAGAGTATATACATCACTAAACACCATAGAGCCACGCCTAACTGAGGCCAAGTATACCACAACCTCATCAATCCCCAGTGTCTAGAGTAAACATAGACCAGTACAACAATCATAAATATCCACGATTCCCAAATCCAAACAAGTCATATCTATACCAAAGTCGAGCCGCAGTACGACATATAATCAATTCATGGTCTCCTGGTCATTATATATAAGTAGCAACAGGCCATACACATTTATACATGTATGTGTCAAGTCAGATCACATGGCTGTCTCAAGGCATTAGCCCATATTCAGCCTTTACCATACCCTTTCTCTGTGTAAAACAACTCATAGGGCAACATCGGTATAACCTAAGTTAAGGCCCAAGAGGCTAGATAAACGGAAAGATGTCACTTAGCCAAAATCATATTGAAGTCCAATTGCTATCAAGGATTTCGCCCAAGGCATCCATGTGTCTACCCGCTGATAATGTGCCCTTCTTTAAACATGATGCTAGTTCCCAAGACTAACCCACATAGCTAGTGTTTCATCAGACATAACCCCAGGAAGCTCATAGGATATAGCCTACACCGAGCTTCCAGGGTCACATTCCCATCTCTAACTCACCAATGGCTCAGTAGCAACACCTCTTGTATCAAAGAATGCAAGGCTCCCTTAGGGGTGCACTATATACATCCTTAGAACATGGTGTGTCTCTCCAGTCATTAACCATTGACACAAGTACATAATAGATAATGACAGTGTACAGGATCACATAAACCATAAGCAACATAGAATCATGTTTAATCAGGAAATTCTATCAGATTTACTCAGAAAAGATATAGATAAACGCAACCACATCATGCATACACATATCCACCAGATATAGATACTAGATTCAACGCATCGGGTTGTATGTAATCACAGTGCAACCTCAATAGCTAGTATATCCTGGTAGCCTCAGACCACACACACATACAAGCAAGAGTCAAGCTCAGTGTACATACTTGTCACGTGTGCACAGCTCCAGCCTTTCATGTCCTTTTGTAGTCATATAATATAAGAACTCAGGTAATATAGCAGCTAAAACAAACACAACCCTCAATACAACAACTACCGTTCCATAACATTTTATATATACATACACACACACACACACACACACACACACACAGACAACACACATATCGCATCCAGCAATACATAACATATACTCCACAACAGAATCCGTAAACAGTACACTCCTACACATTCCAACTCAAACATGCAAACATTTCAACTTGGTCTATGGTTTAGAGAAAGTCTAGCCTACCTGACATCCGATATCTCTTGCTCCGAGTCTATCCAACTATGCTTTTCCCCTCTGAATTACTTCTTGATGTTGCTCAGACGTTCAAACATAAGTCACAAGATCATTACGACTAATTTGGCTGTAAAATCTCAAGAAACAAGGAAATTACATCAATGAAGACTAAATCGAGGAAAATCGAGGCCCACACTTGAGATACTGAACCAATCCCATAAAATAATTCCCATATCACCTCAAGTCCATAACTAGAAATTTGGCCCAAAATGGACCCCAAACGACTAAGAAAAGGCCCAAAAACTAAGTTAAAACTTTATTGAAAAAACATTCTTTCAAAAAATTCTCAGTCAAAATACTCAAAAACCAGACAAAATCAGCTAATATCTAATACACCACAGTGTTCCTCTCAGAACGTAGAATAATTTAGACACAAATTTCACTTAATTCCGTTAAGAAATGACCTAGATATTGCAATATAAAGTTTTCACCCATTCTCGATATATCAATGAAGAAAAAGCAGAGATTTACCTCAAAATACATATAAAATTCCAAATCCAACTTCACCACGACATTCCTTCTGAAAAATCGAGTCACGTAGCTTTTCGAATCACAAAAATCGAATGAAAAATGAGCCCCAAATCGTGATGTAGAGTCGGAGGAAATATATATATATATATATATATATAGTTTCCTAACACAGGTACACGTATATATACACAGAGCATGCTGCCACGTGTCAATGCCTGACTTTTCCACGTGGAAGCTCCCCCTCCACAAAATAGGCCATGTGTCTCTTCCCTCCTTCCATTAATCCCTTCAATCTCTTTTTCATCATTCCGGGCTCGTTCAAACTCTGATTTTCACTAACAAACTATGTAACCCTATGGATTTCAATGTTTCGAATCCAACAGTGTAGTTGGAATTTCCAACGGAGCTTTCTACGAAAAAGTGAGGGTCCCAATTCTTTATACTCAACTTTTAATGGAAAATCCTCGGGGGTCAAATCACATCCAAAAGTCCCTAGTATCAAATGAAGGATCGAACTAGACAAAAATTGACATTCCTGAGATAACCATGCTATCAAATTTCTCATATGGAGAACGGTTCCCGAGAGCATTGATTGGGTCAACTATTAACCTGTTCCGGCGGCCACATTTGTAATCCATGATATAATCGCACCTGACATGTTCCTAGCGTAATTCAACCATTCTGGAGCTAATGGAATCGTTAGAATTCCATTTCGAGGTTGTTTACTAGGACTTTACTCAAAAACTCATTTTACGAGTATAACTTCCTGGTTAACTTAAAAATTCACATAACTCTCAAATAAGCTGCCCAATAATCACCCCAATAGTCCCGAGACCACTATATACATACTCAAATCAACATAATAACAATCATAGAAATGACCCAGAGGGTCATTACAACATCCCCTACTAATAAGACTTACGTCGACGAAAGTACGAACACAGGTATACCTGTAGGCTCCAATCAACCCCATGAGTATATAAATCATAAGCATGTTCCATATTCTACAATAATTCAGGACCACCCTCACTATCCAGAAATCCCACCACCAGTCTGTATATGACAGCGAGCCAGTGTGGCAATTCAATAAGGAAGTCTCAAGAATCAACTATTTGTCCCCTACGCTTAATCTACTAAGAAGTCATTAGGATCAATCGGCTAGACATACCTATCCTTACTACCTTACCTGATGTTTGGATAATCATGGTTGTTTATAACTGTACTTGTTGTTTACATATACTTTTACTCCATTCGGGGCTTCTTTGTATAAGTGATTCCCAAAATCAACCACAAATGGACCACAGGCTAACAAAGTAATTGCGAACAACAACTAATATGCTCTCACTCACATGAAAGGCCAAAACCCCTTCCCTTGCTATCTAATCCACCTGGCATCACCACTAACCACTCACCAATGCAGCAAATAGCCAACAGGCCACCCACTCAAATGGTTCTCTGTACTTCCGTTTGTGCCCAGACATTTGTATCTCAATTCTCAGACATGGTCCTCAGTAGTTATTACCATTCAGCCCTTCATTTTGCAGCATCAAAAGTTAACCCACGGTAAGAATCGCTACCGCATCCACTGGTGCTTACAAGTCACCAAATCCATGCTACACGCACAGTAGTAAGCCTAACAACCATAATCATCCATTCACAATTGGCACAAAAGGTCTGGATACACCCTCCTAAATATCCTCCACTACAACTCTCCTTAGTAATATCAGACAATTATCTAGCTCAATCAAATCATACTGGGGTACATGTAACTCATTCGGAATACACGAGCATAACATCAACACATGGAAAGAAGAATGTATAATACAACAAGCTAGAGGTAGGGCTAGCTAATATCCAACCAGCCCAGCATGCCCCAGAACCACTTTGCTTCTGATCTCAAGCTATACAAATCAACACTCATGGTCAGCATAAACCCGGGTATCGACTCAGAGCTGTCCTCATTTTATCATGAGTATCCCAGACCCTGGCTAAGGCATCTTGTAATTAGTCTACATCATATGGGCCTAACTCTATAGGCTTAAACTAGCCAACTAGAGTAGAACATTGACAACCACATAATAAATAAGTCAGTCCGCCCCCAGGGGAAATATCAAAACCGAGGCTATTCAACATTATCACTTGACCCGCGTATCACAATCCTGAAGAATTATCAAATCTAATTCCCCACTAATAAAAAGGACATTTTACTACCTCAATATCTGACCCGGAATAAAAGAAACTCAGAACTCATACTCAAAAAAGCGATGGGCGGAGCAACGCACCTAACACTATATAACCATAACCCAAGTACAATGCAATTTGGCAAAATGATCAACATTCATATTGACAATCATAGCAAAGAGTCCGAACAACACAGTCTCTTTCACAACCCAAGCCTAGGGCCTAGACGTTACCGGCGAATTGGGAACCTGAAGGGACCCCAAACAAGCCTCATAGCATATCATTACACATCCTTTGTCGCGGAAGCAATTAAAATGACAATAATAGGAAAGCATAAACAAGGGAAATTGGGACTAAGGATAAACTTCCATATCATAACATCAAGAAAACAAGAGAGTCGAGGCTCAAGCATAGATACATAACATGTCCAACAACACCTGAACTACACAGATAAGAGCGGGGGCCAAGACAAGTAACCGGGCTCACCCTCATAGTTAATACATAACCAAAAGAAAGATAGTCTTAATACATAGCAAGAGATCATAAGCAACGTCCTCGAAATGGTTGACTCACCAACAAGCTTGTAGGACAATCGAACCAACCACATGGAGCAGGATGATCAATCGGTGCTCTAGTTCCTACATGGTGACATCATGTAGGCATAGTGTATGCGTTAGTACGTTTGAATGTACTAAGTATGTAGGATGTAATGCAACAAGAGATAAGCACCATATTCAAAATGCATAAAGATAGACAATAGCTAGCATAGTAACAACAGGGCATATATGATTGATGCTTAAGTAAAACATGCTTATATAGGACATAACATATGTCTAAGAAGAGACCATTAAACTATTGGTGGATCATCACACCCTACCACCTTTGTTTATTGAGGTACAAACACCATCAATAGGTTGGTAGATCATCGCACCCTACCACCCATGGTGCCAGGGTACAAACCCACCGATAGGTTGGTGGATCGTTGCACCTTACCTCCGTGGTGCCGGAGTATAAAGCCACTGATAGGTTGAAGGGTACAAACCCCTAACAAGGTTGATGAATAGTCGCATCTTGCCACCCCTGGTGCTGAAGTACAAACCCCCCGATAGGTTATCAAGGTACGAACCCCTTGATAAGGTTACCCGGCGCACAACCCTCGAGTAGGGCATGGTCACATTCCAACACTATATAGAGATACCATATACATACATTCATTTCATCATCATATGGTCATTCAACACGTAAGACATTCATTGGACCTTCAATTCCTCAAGAAACCATAACCGCACATTTTATCAATTACTTAGAGGGTGTATCGTGCTAGTATAAAATCATGCAATTAAAAAGTGTTATCATGCTAGAAAATCCAATGTAAAACCATCAATACATACTTGGTGATACCCTCAAGCAATATACATCAAAACACATAATCAAATCTTAAGATAGAACAAAGATTCATAGCCCAAAACATAGTAAAATGGTCACAATTTCATAAACCACAACATAGTGTGCAGTGATTTTCATAATAAATAACACTCATGAGTAAATCATCTTTAAATCATTGAAATTTAAGTAAAAGAGAGCTTGGTATCATACGTGAAAGGAACCCATGAAAGGAACCCACATAAGGTAGCTTTGGAGATGAACTTGATGAAGATTGGAGATGGAGACTTGGAGCTTGAGTGCAATCCCTAAGATCCCTTAGCTTTGGAGATGAATTTGATGATGATTGGAGATGGAGACTTGGAGCTTGAGTGCAATCCCTAAGATTCGAAAAGGGTTTTGAGACTTGAGTTTTAGGAGCAAAATATTTGGCTAAGTGTTTGAATGAGTATTGGGGAATGTTTAGAATGATATGAGGGTGAAAAATGGCTACGTATAGGTATTTTCACGTTTGGGAACACTTAGGCCCTAGATTTAAAAGTCTTGGACCGAAGTCAAAAATCTGCACCAGTTTTAACACTGGTGCTTGTCGTGGAAGGGACGCGTAAACCCCATTAGAAATTGCATTTCAAATCGAAATTGCTAATCATTTGCTCTTAAATCGGGGTAAGACCCATTTTCCACTCAAAATGACCCCCTGAACAAGAATATGAAGTCAGATTTTCAATATCGTGCACGGATTTGAGACATATGGAAATTAAGATTTCGGACATTTCCGAGGCACATTTTTGGGCACTTTTTGGGGTCGCTACAATACTCCCCTTTGGGAACATTCGTCCCTGAATGTCAAAGAGACGTATATGAGAGACACAAACATGATAATTTCAGCCCACATAGAGATGCAACAATGTACTTGTACATCATTTCAAAAATCTCATCGTAAGTGTAAAATCATCATGAACTTGTTAATTTAAACATGAACATATGCAATGACATAAGGGCTAAACTTAAGACTTGAATCATATGAAGGACTTAGATCAATACCTTAGGCTTGAGTGGAGTGGAAAAGGTAAGGATATCACTTTTGCATATCCACTTTGGCCTCCGAAGTAGCACTCTCAACTTGTTAATTCCCCCAAGGACCTTAATGGAAGCCACCTCTTTATTTCTCAACCTCTTCACTTGCCTATCCAAAATCTGAACTAGCACCTCTTCATATGCCAAGTTATCTTAAATCACACCCACTAGCATTTGGATCACCCACACATTTTCTCAACATAGACACATGAAACACCAGATGAACCAAATCCATTTCCTAGGCAATTCAAACTTATACGTTACCTTGCCAACCCTTCTCATCACCCTATGAGGACCCACATATCATGGGCTCAACTTTCCCTTCTTAACAAATAGGCCACACCCTTCATGGGTGACACCTTCAAATAGACCAAATCATCAACTTTAAATTCAAGCTCCCTTCTCCTCACATCTGCATAAGACTTTTGACGACTTTGGGCCGTCCTCAACCTTTCTCTAATCATCCTAACCTTCTCAAGAGCCTCCATCACCAGATATAATCCTAACAAGGCCACCTCACCACCCTAAACCACCCTACAAGTAATCTACAACGTCTACCATAGAGAGCCTCAAAGAGAGTCATACCAATGCTCAAATGATAGCTATTGTTGTAGGCAAACTCAATCAACGGAAGATGATCATACCAATTACCTTTAAGCTCTAAGACACATGCTCTAAGCATATCCTCAATGTTTTAGATGGTCCTTTCAGCTTGGCCATCCATTTGGGGGTGGAAGGCCATACAAAGCTTAACTCTAGTACCAAGACCCTTTCGGAAGGGCCTCCAAAAATGTGAGGTAAATTGAGCACCACGATCTGATATGATGGACAAAGGAATCCTATGCAACCTCACCAAGTCATGAATATATAACCTTGCATAATCTTCAGCCCCATTTGTGGTCTTAACTGGTAAGAAGTAAGCCAATTTTATCATCCTATCAACCACAACCCAAATGGAATTAAAACTTTTTCTAGTCTTGGGCAACCACAAAATCCATATTAATCACCTCCCACTTCCAAGTACGAATCTCTATGTCTTGGATTAGGCCACCCAGCCTTTGATGCTCAGCTTTAACTTGTTGACAACTATGACAACCAGAAACGAATTTGGCAACGTCCCTTTTCATGCCTCCCCACAAATACACCTCTCTCAAATCTCTATACATTTTGGTGGAACCTGGGTGGATAGAATAAGAAGAGTTATGGGCCTCATCAAGGATCTTTCCTATCAGTCCATTAACACACGGTACACACAACCTACCTTGGTACCTCAGGGCACCATCTCCCCCTTGGAAAAAAACCTCCACCTTACCCTCTTTCACCAAGGCCTTCAATTCTAACAATGAGGGATCAACATCTTGTTTTACCATCACCTCATCTACCAAAGAAGACTTAGAATAATCCACAACAACAATATCACCATTACCAACCTCCTCCAACCTAACCCCTAATCTAGCCAAGCGATGCACTTCCCTAGCCATCTCCTTATCACCACCATTAACATGGGCTAGGGTACCCATGATCACCCTACTCAAGGCATCCGCCACCATATTTTCCTTACCCGGATGATAATGCACACTTATATCATAATCTTTAAGAAGTTCTAGACACCTTCTTTGCCTCAAGTTGAGATCTTTTTGAGTGAAGACATATTGGAGGCTCTTATCGGTGAAGACATCAATATGTACCCCATACAAATAATGTTGCCAAATTTTCATAGAAAATACTACGGCAGCCAATTTAAGATTGTGAGTAAAGTAATTCTTTTCATGCACTTTGAATTGCCTAGAAGCATAGGCTATCACCTTACCATTTTGCATTAGCACACAACCCAAACAAACTATAGAAGCATCACAATACACCACAAATCCCTCAAGCCCATTCAATAGTGACAATATAGAAGCAAACACAAACTTATGTCAAGGTTTGGAAGCTCCTCTCACATTCATCAGTCCACACAAACTTAGCCTTCTTTTGAGTCAATTTTGTCATAGGGGAAGCAATAGAAGAGAATCCATTCACAAACCTCCGATTATAGCCCGCTAAGCCCAAGAAGCTCCTAATGTACGACGGGGTCAATGGTCTAGGCCAATTTCTAATCACATCGGTCTTCTTAGGATCCACCTTAATACCATCCCCCAAAACCACACGTCCTAGTAAGGCAACCTCCCTCAACCAAAATTCATACTTTTCATATTTAGCATACAATTTCTCCTCCCTCAATCTTTGCAACACAACCCTCAAATGAGCCCTATGCTCCTCCTCACCACGCGAATAGATCAAAATATCATCAATGAATACCACAACAAATGAATAAAGGCAGGGTTTGAAAACCATATTCATAAGGTCCATGAAAATGGTCGGTGCATTGGTCAACCCAAAAGACATCACAACAAACTAGGGGCAAATTTAGCCATATTTTTTGTGTCACGGGAACCCGTAGTCAGCTGACTAAATATGATATATTTCTTGTATAATTCTTAAAGGATATATTAGATACTAGCTAAAGGAACCCATGCTCAAGATGACAAGTTGGTTTATTGGTTCATGGGCTCTTTGTTACCATGATGGTTGGGGGTTCAATTCCAACCAACAACATTATTTTTCCCCTTTTCAAAAATAAAGATGTTCTTGAATTCCTAGATTTTCCTCTGCAACAAACTCATAATGCCTATATCTAGTCCGGAAGGCCGTCTTGGGAATATCACATTCCCTCACCTTCACTTGATGATACCTGGACCAAAGATCAATCTTAGAGAAATGGCTAGCCCTTTGCAATTGGTCAAACAAATCATCAATCCTAATAAGAGGATACCTATTCTTAGTGGTGACCCTATTGAGTGGCCGGTAGTCAATATACATCCTAAGGGATCCATCCTTCTTTTTCACAAACAACACCGGTGTACCTTAAGGTGATTGGCTTCTCCAACAAGTCCCTTAATTGCTCTTTCAACTTCGTCGGGGTCATATTATAAGGGGGAATAGAAATGGATTGAGTATTGGGGAGGAGGTCTATGCCAAAGTCTATTTCTCTTATGAGAGGAACAATAGGAAGGTCATTTGGGAAGACATTAAGAAACTCATTTAGAACTGAAACTGGCTCTATGGGAAGGACTTTAGGCTCCACATCCCTCACCCTCACCAGATGGTAAAGACACCCCTTAGAGATCAACTTACGGGCTTTAATGCAAGAGATGAATCTACCCTTAACAACCACATCTTGACTCTCCCACTCAAGGATGGGTCATTTTTTGAAATTGGAATTTGACCCTATAGGTTCTACAATAAACCATAGTATCCATGCAACAAATCCATCCCAAGAATAATATCAAAATCAACCATGTCTAACTCAACAAGATCACAAGGCAATATTTTATGCAAGATGCAGATAGGACAACTTCTATAAGCTTTTCTAGCAACAATAGATGCACCAATAAGAGTAGACACCTCATATGACTCATGTAGCAACTCGGGGTCAACATGGAACTATTCAAAAACAAAAGGGGTAACAAAAGAAAGAGTGGCGCCTAGGTCAATCAATGTATAAACTCAAAGATTTTCAACATACAGATAACGACATCGGGGACCTCATCTACCCCTTGCCTCTCATGCAAAGCACAAAACCAATTGTGCTTTGGGCTACCATCTTGTCATCCACCTCTACAAAGGAACCGCATTAGCTCCTTGTGGATGAACCTCTTTGCCCTTGTTGTGATTTCGAGGGCAATCCACATTTTTGTGACCTACTTCCCAAAGCATGCATTAGTATCTCTCAAGCATATGCCCTTATGACCCTTACCACACCTAGGACACACCTCAATCGGAACCACAACACCAACACCTTGGGTCCTTGGGAAGTCGTTGGCAAATTCCCTATTAGATGCATGAGAGGACCCTTCGCCATGGTGGATCTGGCCACCCTTTTGGATCTTACCCTCGAAACGGGCCCTCTTAGCCTCATGACCCTTCCACTTCCTCAATTTCTCCCCTTCCATTTGCTCGGTATAGGTCAGTAAATGTGACAAGTCCATGTCACTAATCAACATGGTGGACCGACACTCCTCACTAACCAAGTCGTACACACCCATCAAAAATTTGTTCATCCTAGATCTCGAGTCGGCCACCAAATGTGGAGCATATTTTGAAAGTTAGTTGAACTTAAGCGCATACTCCCTCAAACTCATGGACCTTTGTCTCCAATTCATAAATTCCACCAACTTAGCTTCCCTAAGTTCAAGGGGGACGAATTAATTAAGGAAGGCCAACTCCTCTCACAGCACCACATAGTTGACTCATTTCTCTTCTTTTCATTGGTTGTACCATATTTGAGTTACCCGTTTGAGTTGGTAGGCTACTGAAACATCCCCAAAATGTGCCTCGGAATGCCTAGAATTTTAAGTTCCATATATCTCAAAATCCATGCGTGATATCAAAACTCGCACTTCATATTCTTGTTCAGCGGTCAAAATTAGGGAGAAAAGGGTCTAACCCCAATTTCAGAGCAATCGAATCACAATTTCAATTTTCTAAAATTTTTACTACTAGAACTGATCCACGACAGGGCCGCGACGCGCAGCTATCGTAGACCAATGTAAATTTGTCCTTCGCGATAGGTCCGTGCCGTGGACTAGAGGCAAACCTGTATATTTTGGTGCCAGTGATTTTTATCTCGGTCTAAGGCTTTTGGGACTTGGGCCTAAGTGTTTCTAAACGTATTTTTTCCTATACTTAGCCTAATTTCACCCTCATATCATCCCAAAACATTCCCTAATGCTCATTCAAATACTTAGCCATATTTTCACTCCCAAATTTAAGTCCCAAACCCTCGTCCTAAGCTAAAATTTTCCTTCAAGGTTCTTCTTCAAGCTTTAAGTCTCCATCTCCAATCTTCACCAAGTTCACCTCCAAACTAAGGTATGTGGGTTTCAACCATTGGGTCTTTTCACCCATAGTTCCCAATACTCTTTTCTACTTAAATTGGATGATTTAAAGTTGATTTTACATGTGGGTTTTTTATATTAATAAATTCACTGTACAGTGATTTGAGTTCATGAAAGTATGGTCGTTTTAGCATGTTTTGAGCTCTAACTCTTGGATCTAATCTTAGATTTGATGAAGGGTCTTGATGTATATTGCTTGAGGGTGTTACAAGGTGTTGATTGATGGTTTTACAATAGATTTTCTTGCATGATTTCACTCTTGAATTGCATGATTTTACACTAGCACTACACACTCGCTAAGTGTTTGATAAAATGTCCGACTAGGGTTTCTTGAGGAATTGAAGGTCCAATGCATGTCTTATGAGTTGAATAGTGTTATGATGTTTATATGATGATGAAACGATGATGGCATAATGATGAATCAATGGTATGCATATGATGAATAATGATGAGGGGATATATAGGTGTATAATGACCTTGTGATGATGAAAGTATGTTACATATGTGTTGAATTCATGAAAAGTATGTATGATGTTGCAAGTCAATCACCTTGTTGAGAGGGTGCCAAGTCTCAATCACCTTGACGAGGGGGTATCAAACCTCAGTTGCCTTGTTAAGGGGGTACCAAGCCTCAATTACCTAGACGAGGGTGTGGCAAGCCTCGGTTGCCTTGTTGAGGGGGTACCAAGCCTCAATCAGCTTGACGAGGGGGTGCCAAGCCTTGGTTGCCTTGTTGAGGGGTATCAAGCCTCAATCACTATTAAAGGAATGGTGTGCCTTGGAGTTGAGAAGTAGGTCACTTGGTCTATGATGATGGTGTATTCCTATACACGCTCTAATTCTATATAAGCATATGATTCACTAGCACGTTTTACTTCAAGCATCATTTATACATGTCATATTGATAGTATGCTATCCATTATCTACGTTTATATATTTTACCTATGATGTCTATCTCTTATTATAATGCAACTCATATACTTAGTACATTCAAACATACTAACGCATACTCTATGCCTACATCATGTTACCATGTAGGAACTAGAGCTCCATTTGGTCATCAACCTCCCCCACGTGGCTAGTGATATCCAATCAAACTATTTGGTGAGTCCTCATGTCTGAGGGTAATATATATGTTCTTATGCCATGTATTTAAGACTATATTTCCTTTTTGGGTATACTTGACTATGAGGGTGAGCCCGATTGCTTGTCTTGGCCCCCGCTAAGTTCTATATTAGAGGTGCTGTTGGACAATATATGTATTATGTTTGAGCTTTGACTCACTTATGATATCCAAGCTATTTAAATATGATTCTCTTTCGCTTAGTCCCAATTTCCCTTGTTTATATTTCTTATGTCATTTTATCTTGCTTCAGCAACCATGGATGTGTGATGATATGCAATGAGGCTTATTTGGGGTTCCTTCGGGTTCCCCATTCACCGGTCACTTCTAGGCCCTGGGCTTGGGTCATGACAAAGATGTTATCAGAGCACTAGGTTGTTAGATTTTAACGATCCCAAAAAGTGCCCGAAAATGTGCCTCGAAAGTGCCCCGAATCGTAATTTTCATATATCTAAAAATTCGTGTGTTATTTTGAACATTTGACTTCATATTCTTGTTTAGAGGTCCAATTGAGTGGGAAATGGGTCTAACCCAAATTTTAGAGCAACCGTATCAAAATTCAAAAATCACAATAAATGTTATTTAGGAGGATCATCTTTGAAGGATATATCTCTTAGCACACAAAGAATTGAGTGGCTCATGACCTGCAAACTTAAATCCCTTTGAATTAGCTTTCCAATGCATTTAGTTTCACTCATTCCGAGTTCGGATGAAGGATTTATGCCCATTTTCGTAGAACTCATTTGTGCAGAATATGCAGATTTTTAGTGAGCATCCGCGTCGCCTCCACGACGCGGACCAATGTTATTTTGGCCCTATTTTTTTGATTTTGATCCAAGATTTTTAAGTCTTGGGCCCAAGGGTTCCCATACGTGGCTTTACCTACACTTAGCCTTATTTCACCTTCATATCATCCTCAATATTCCCCAATATCCTCTCAAACACTTTGACTCATATTTCACCCTAAATTCAAGTCCCAAAACTCAAGACCAATCTTAAGGATTTCTTCAAGGATTTCATTCAAGCTTCTAGTCTCCATCTTCAATCTCTTTCAAGGGTTCTCCAAAGCTAAGGTATGTGGTGTTGAACCATTGGTTCCTTCCACCCATGGTGCCTAAACCCTCTTTTACTTAATAATGCATGATTTCAAGTTGATTTTACATGTGGGTCTTGTTTATGGAGAAATTTACTGCATAGTGATTTTAGTTCATAAAAGTATGGTTGTTTTAGCATATTTTGAGCTCTAAATCTTGGATCTAATGTTGGATTTGATGAGGGATTTTGATGTGTATATCTTGAGGGTGTTGCAAGGTGTTGATTGATGGTTTTGCAATGGATTTTATTACATGATTTCATCTCTAAATTACATCGTCTTTTACCCCCATTAACACCCGCCAAGTGTTTGATAAAATGTCCGGCTAGGATTTCTTGAGGAATTGAAGGTCCAATGCATATCTTATAAGTTGAGTGGTGTTATGATGATGAAATAATGATGGGATGATGATGAGATGATTTTATGCATACGATGTATAATGAGAAGAGGAAGTGTAGGTATATGATGACTTCATAATGATGATAGGGATGTTTATATGAGTTGTTTTCATGGAGAAGTACATATGGTGTAACTATGCTATGAGCCTTGAATCTATTGACTCTTGTTGCGTATGATATGAAAGGTGTTTCCCTTATTCCCAATTTATATGAGTTGTTTTTATATTATGTTTTATATGGTTTTCGTGACTAAGGATGTGTAATGATATGCTATGAGGCTTGTTTGGGGTTCCATCAGGTTCCCCATTCACCAGTCACATCTAGGCCCTAGGCTTGGGTCTTGACAAAGATGGTATCAGAGCACTAGGTTGTTAGATCCTCAGATTCCAACACACCGCGTCGATAAGAGTCTTATTCATGGTTGTGTTGTGCACCACAGCTATGAGTAGAAGGCTATGAGACATTTTAAGAAATGTTTCCCTTCTTCATAGTCAACATCGTGCTATAGAGTTGAAGTAAGGTTATTTTCCCTAACGATTATTCTTTGCTATGCTAGATCATGCCTAATGCAAGGGGAAGAAGGGCAAGCGCTCCCGAGGAGCAATTGGCCAATGGAGACCTTCGGGATACTCTCACCTTGCTTGCACATGTTGTGGCTAATCAAGACAACCAAGGGGCCCAAGCCCCTAATGCTCTGACACCGGCTTCTCGGGTGAGAGACTTCATGAGGATGAACCCCTTGGAGTTCTATGGGTCAAAGGTGGATGAGGACCCATAAGAGTTTATTGATAAGATTTATAAGGTATTGACCATCATGGGTATTAGATCGGAGGATAAGGCGGAGTTGGTGATCTACCAACTCGAAGGGGTAGCACAAATATGGTGCAATGAATGGAAGGAGGAGAAGGGAATCCACAATGTGGTGCTTTGGGAGGAGTTCAAGGCGGCTTTTCTTAGTCGGTTCTTACCTCTTGAGCTTCCCTTCCTTAGTTGCTTCTTCCCTCTTGAGTTTAGGGAAGCTAAGTTAGTAGAGTTCATGAACTTGAAACAAGGTGCTATAAGTGTGAGGGAGTATGCCCTCAAGTTTAATCAACTCTCTAAGTATGCTCCTCACTTGGTTGCCGACCCAAGGGCTAGAATGAACAAGTTTGTGATGTGCGTCTCCGACATGGTAAGTGAAGAATGCCGGTCTGCTATATTGATTAGAGACATGGATTTGTCTCGCTTGATGACTTATGCCGAGCTAATAGAGGGGGGAGAAGTTGAGGAAAAGGAGGAGTAGTTAGGCCAAGAGGGCCTGATTGGATGGTGGCTCTCAAGGTCTAGAGTCCGATGATGCTTTAAGCAAGCGGATTGTTAGGGGTGGGGTGCTAAACCTAAGGCCCCAAAGAGATGGTGGGGTGACTCATCCTAGATGCCTAAAATGTGGAAGGAAACATGGTGGTACATGTTGGGGACACACGGGTGCATGCTTTGTGTGTGGTGAGATGGGCCACAAAATCCCGGATTGTCCCTATGCTCAAAACAAGGGTAGAGGTGGTGATGTTGATCAAGGGGATGCTCCAAAATGTAAATGCTATCCAAAGAAGGCAAGGAGAGAAGGTGGTGCCCGATGATGCTACAGGTAAGTTAGAGGTTTTCTTTGATTTTATTGTGCATTCTTTTGATGTTTCGGGGGTCGTTATTTGTTCCCAACATTCCTTGTTATTAGTAAGATTCGGTTATGTGAGACTATTGATGCTAGAAGGTCTTGTAAGGTTTTCTCCATGTTCTTGTTACATAAGTTCTCATCTTGTGATCTTGGTTGGATTTTGGTTGACGGATTGGAGGTCTAGAGGTTGTGTGATCATATGCATATTATAAGTACTCTTGTGGGATGACGACTAAGCCTGTTGTGTTGTGGTTGTCTCTAATGATGGTACGTTGATTTATTTAGAGCTTATGAATCATTTGGGGGTAGTGTTGCAAGTCGTGGAAGATGAGAGGATGTTTGCTAAGTATGATAGGTATGAGTTGAGGATAACAAGAAGGTTGATAGAACTCCTTAGGGATTGTTTTATGAGTGTGCGTTGGTTTTTCTGGTAAGGCTATTGTTGTGGTTGGTGCTCTAGGTAGCCTAGTATGTGTGGATAAGGGTGGTAAAGAGATGCCTAGTTGGAAGTTAGATTGAGAGAAGTTGAGAATCGAAGTATATTGTTCTTGGTGGTTCCAAATCTTCTTGGGTTAAGAGGTCTAGTTTAAGCAAGGCCTTGATTCTGCCTTACTAGAGTTGGAAGTTTTGGGTGAGAAGATGATAGAGTGGAGGTTGTCTTCCAAGGGGGATATTGTGGCTATGGTACCTAGTGGGTTAGATGAATTTAAGGTTGACACTTGAGTTGAGGATTATGAGTCCTTATAGAGTGTAGAGGGAGGTTTGTAAAGTTGCTTAAGTTTGGGGAGTGCCTTTGGGTGTAGATATGGTTCGCCTAGTTCTTCATGCTTCTAGGTGGATGAGATATGTTGGCAACTCTAGTATTATAGAACTCTTTGAAGTTGTGGGTGAGGTGGAGGATAAGTTGGCTTTGAAGGAGGTCCCGGTAGGGATGTTGGAGGGATGAGTGGAGAGGTTGATTAATGGGGATGTGGTGTTCATTAAGGCACTTTGGAACAGTTGTTTATCCGTATGTGTTTCTTGGAGAGCCGATGCAGATGTGGAGCAACGATATCCATAACTCTTTCACTCTATTCAAGCTTATGACAACATGTCAAGTCCTTTATATGATTCCAAGTCCTATGTCTCAGCCCATAAGTCATTCATGTTAAAGTTTGACAAGTTCATGATGATTTTACACCTATGTTGGGATTTTGAAAAAGGTGTTTTAGAGTGTATTATTGAATTCTTGTTGGGGCTGATCTTGTTATGATTATTCTTCTCTTGTACGTCCCTTTTACATTCGGGGATGAATGTCCCAAGGGGGACATATAGTAACGACCCCAAAAAGTGCCCAAAAATGTGCCTCGGAAGTGCCCGGAATCGCAATTTCCACATATCTAAAAATCCATTTGTTATTGCAAAAGTCTGACTTCATATTCTTGTTAGGGGGTTAAATTGAGCGGGAAATGGGTCTAACCTGAATTTTAGAGCAACCATATCAAAATCCAAAAATCGCAATAACCGCTATTTAGGAGGGTCAACTTTGAAGGGGAATATCTCTTAGCACACAAAGAATTGAGTGGCTCACGAACTACCAACTTAAATCTCTTTGAATTAGATTTCCAACACACTTGGTTTCACTCATTTTGAGTTCAGATGAAGGATTTATGTCTATTTTCGTAGAACCCATTTGTGAAGAAAATGCAGATTTCTAGTGAGCATCCTCACCGCCTCCGTGACGCGAACCACTGTTATTTTGGCCCTGTTTTTTTTTATTTTGGTCCACGACTTTCAAGTCTTGGGTCCAAGAGTTCCCATAAGTGTTTTTACCTATACCTAGCCTTATTTCACCCTCATATCATCCTCAATATTCCCCAATTTCCTCAAACACTTTGATTCATATTTCACCCTAAATTCAAGTCCCAAAACTCAAGACCAATCTTAAGGATTTCTTCAAGGACTTTTTTCAAGCTTCAAGTCTCCATCTTCAATCTCTTTCAAGGGTTCTCCAAAGCTAAGGTATGTGGTGTTGAACGATTGGTTCCTTCCACCCATGGTTCCTAAACCTTCTTTTACTTAATAATGCATGATTTAAAGTTGAGTTTACATGTTGTTCTTGTATATGGAGAAATTTACTGCACAGTGATTTTAGTTCATGAAAGTATGGTTGTTTTAGAATATTTTGAGCTCTAAATCTTGGATCTAATGTTGGATTTGATGAGGGGTTTTGATGTGTATGTCTTAAGGGTGTTGCAAGGTGTTAATTGATTGTTTTACAATGGATTTTATTGCATAATTTTCATCTATAAATTGCACGGTCATTTACCCCATTACACACTCGCCAAAAGTTTGATAAAACGTCCAGCTAGGGTTTCTTAAGGAATTGAAGGTCCAATGCATGTCTTATGAGTTGAGTGGTGTTATGATGATGAAATAATGATGGTATGATGATGAGATGATTGTATGCATATGATGTATAATGAGGAGAGGAAGTGTAGGTATATGATGACTTTGTGATGATGATAGGGATGGTTATTTGAGTTGTTTTCACGGAGAAGTACATATGGTGTAACTATGCTATGAGCCTTGACTCTATTGACTCTTGTTGCGTATGATGTGAAAGGTGTTTCCCTTAGTCCCAATTTCCCCTTGTTCATGTTTTTTATGATCTTTTATATTATTTCTGTGACCAAGGATGTGTAATGATATGCTATAAGGCTTGTTTAGGGTTCCTTCGGGTTCCGCATTTGCCGGTTACATCTAGGCCCTAGGCTTGGGTCGTGACATAGATCCTTGGAGTCCAACACACCGCGTCGATTAAAGACTTATTCATGGATGTGTTGTGCACCACAACTATGAGTAGGAGGCTATGAGGCGTTTTAGGAAATGTTTCCTTTTTTCATGTTCTAAGTTGTGTCACAGAGTTGGAATAAGTTTTCCCCCATAACGATTGTTCTTTTCCATGTTAGATCATGTCAAACACTCGATAAAGAAGGGCCCAAACTCCTGAGGAGCAACCTACCAATGGTGAGGTCCGGGATGCTCTCATTATGCTAGCCCAAGTTGTGGCTGACCAAGTCAATCAAGGGGTTCAAGCCCCTCATGTTACTACCCCGGGAGCTAGGGAAAGAGACTTCATAAGGATGAATCCTTTGGTGTTCTATGGGTCAAAGGTGGATGAAGATCCACAAGAGTTCATTGATGAAATCTAAAAGATCTTGAATGTCATGGGTGCTGGGCCGAATGAAAAGGCGGAGTTGGCAGTGTACTAAGTCAAAGGGGTAGCCTAAATATGGTATGATCAATGGAAGGGAGAGAAGGGAAACAGTTATGTGGTGCTTTGGGAGGAGTTCAAATGGGCTTTCCTTAATCAGTTTTTCACTCTTGAGCTTAGGGAAGCTAAGTTGGTAGAGTTCTTAAACTTGAAACAAGGTGCTATGAGTGTAAGGGAGTATGCCCTCAAGTTTAATCAACTTTCAAAGTATGCTCCTCATTTGGTGGCCGATCCTAGATTTAGGATGAATAAGTTTGTGATGGGGATCTCCGACTTGGTAAGTGAAGAATGCCGGTCCGCCTTGCTAATTAGTGACATGGACTTATCCTGCTTGATGAATTATTCCAAGCAAACAGAGGAGGAGAAGTTGAGGGGTAATAAGGCCAAGAGGGCTCGATTTGATTGTGGCTCCCAAGATTTAGAGCTCGGCGGTGCTTCAAAATAAGAGGATGGCTATTGATGGGGTGACCAACTCAAGGGGCAAGATGGCTATGAAGGGAGAACTAATCTTAAGTGTCCAAGGTGTGGAAGGTACCATGGTGGTCCATGTTCGAGGAAGACCAATTCTTGTTATAGTTGTGGAGAGGAGGGTCACAAGAGAATAGATTGTCCTCTTAGGCGCAAAAAGGGTAGAGGTGGTGAGGTTGATCAAGGGGATGCTCTAAGACGTAATCGGTTCTATGCTCTTCAAAGGAGGCAAGAAGTAGATGAGGCACCCGATGTTGCTACCGGTATGTTGACGTTTCCTTGACTTTGATACATGTGCATTATTGGGGCAGGTGTGCCATTGTTTCTTTCTTCATTCTTTTGATGGCTAGAAAGTCCAGAAGTGTTGACCCGTGTTCATATTGTATTAGGTTTTTTCTTGTGACTTGTTGGAGTTGGTGTGGTGACCTTTATTGTTGAAGTATGGATTTAATTAGAGCTTGTGAATCCTTTTGGATGTAGTGTGCAAGCCTTGGATGATGGGAGGTTGTTTGCTAAATATGATAGGTGTGAATGAAGGATAACAAGAAAGTGGCTAGAATTCTTTAAGGGTCATGATATGGATGTGCGCTATTTTTCCGGTAAGACTAATGTTGTAGTCAGTGCTCTAGGTAGCATAGCATTGGACGAAGTTGATCACGGTGGTGTAGTATTCTTGTTGGTTCCAAATCTTCTTGGGTTGGAGATGTATAGACTAAGCAAGGCCTCGAGTTCTTCATATTAGGGTTGGAAGTTTTGGGCGAAGGGAGGGTAGAGTGGAGGTTGTCTCCCAAGGGGGAGATGGTAGTTAGTGGAAACAAGTAGAATAGGTGTGGTTAAGGTTGGCAATGAGTTATGGGTTGTAAGTCCGTTTAGAGTGTAGAAGAAGTTGGTAAGGTTGTTTTGGGATGGGAGTTGCCTATGGTCATGGTTCGTCCGGATTTGCATCCTTCTAGGTTGAGGGGATGTGTTGGTGACTCTAGTGCTATAGAACTCCTTGAAGCTGTGGGTGTTGTGATGGAAGAGTTGACTTATGAGGAGGTCCGGTGGAGAAGTTGTGTGAATATGAGTGAAAATTGATTGATAATGTTGTAGGGTTCGTCAAGGCCCTTTGGAAGAGTCATCTATTCGTATGTGGTTCTCGAAGGGCCGATGCGGGCATGGAGAAGCAATATTCGTACTTCTTTCATTCTATTTAAGCTTATGATAGCACGTCAAGTCCCTTTTCTCTGATTCCAAGCTTGTATTTCAGCCCCTATGTCATTCATATGCATTTATGTTTAAGTCAGCAAATTGATAATGATTTTACACTTATGTTGAGATTTTAAAAATGGTGTTGGAAGTGTAATGTTGCATTCTTGTTGGGGCTAATTTTGTTATGATCACTCTTGTCTTATACATCTCTTTTACATTTGGGGATGAATGTTCCCAAGGGGGAGATATTGAAACGACTCCAAAAAGTGCTCGAAAATGTGCCTCGGAATGCCCAAAATTTTAAATTCCATATATCTCAAAATCCGTGTGCGCTATCTAAAATACGACTTCATATTCTTGTTCAGGGGTCAAAATTAGGGGGAAAAGGGTCTAAACCAGATTTTAGAGCAATCAAATTACAATTTCAATTTTCAAAAATTTTGATTTCCAAAACCGATCCGCGACAGGGCCAGACGTGTAGTTATCGCGGACCAGTGTAAATTTATCCTTCATGATAGGTTCACGTCGTAGACTAGACAAGGACCTGTGTATTTTGTTGCTAGTGATTTTTATCTCGGCCAAGGCTTTTGGGTGGCCTAAGTGTTCCCAAACGTTTTTTTACCTATACTTAGCCTCATTTGACCCTCATATCATCCCAAAACATTTCCCAGTACTCACTCAAACACTTAGCCATATTTTTAGTCCTAAATTCAAGTCCCAAACCCTCATCCTAAGCTAAGGTTTTCCTTCAAGGTTCTTCTTCAAGTCTCCATCTCCAATCTTCAGCAAGTTCATCTCCAGCTAAGGTATGTGGGTTTCAACCATTGGGTCTTTTCACCCAAAGTGCCCAATCCTCTTTTCTACTTAAATTGCATGATTTAAAGTTGATTTTACATGTGGGTTTTTTATATTAATAAATTCACTGCACAGTGATTGGAGTTCATGAAAGTATGGTCGTTCTAGCATGTTTTGAGCTCTAAATCTTGGATCTAATGTTGGATTTGATGAAGGGTTTTGATGTATATTTCTTGAGGGTGTTGCAAGGTGTTGATTGATAGTTTTACAATGGATTTTCTTGCATGAGTTCTCTCTTTAATTGCATAGTTTTACACTAGCACTACACAACCGCCAAGTGTTTGATAAAATGTTTGGCTAGGGTTTCTTGAGGAATTGAAGGTCCAATAATTGTCTTATGAGTTGAAAAGTGTTATGATGATTATATGATAATGAAACGATGATGGCATGATGATGAATAAATGGTATGCATATGATGTATAATGATGAGAGGAAATGTAGGTATATGATGACCTTGTAATGATGAAAGTATATTATATATGTGTTGAATTCATGAAAAGTATGTATGAAATTGCAAGTCAATCACCTTGTTAAGAGGGTGCCAAGTATTAATCACCATGATGAGGGAGTGCCAAGCCTTGGTTGCCTTGTTGAGGGGGTACCAAGCCTCAATCACCTTGACGAGGGGGTGCCAAGCCTCGGTTGTCTTGTTGAGGGTGTATCAAGCCTCAATCACCATTCAAGGAATGGTGTACCTTGGGGTTGAGAAGTACCTCACTTGGTCTATGATGATGGTCTATTCCTGTGTATGCTCTAATTCTATATAAACATATGATTCACTAACACGTTTTACTTCAAGCATTATTTATACATGTCATATTGATAGTATGATATCCATTGTGTATGTTTATGCATTTTGCCTATGATGTCTATCTCTTGTTGCAATGCATTCCACATACTTAGTACATTCAAACATACTAACGCATACTCTATGCCTACATCATGTCACCATGTAGGAATCGGAGCTCTATTTGGTCATCAACCTCCCCGACGTGGCTAGTGATATCCAATCAAGCTAGTTGGTGAGTTCTCATGTCCGAGGGCAATATCTATGTTCTTATGCCATGTATTTAAGACTATCTTCCTTTTTGGGTATAATTGACTATGAGGGTGAGCCCGATTGCTTGTCTTTGCCCCCGCTAAGTTCTATGTTAGAGGTGTTGTTCGACAAAATATGTATTATGCTTGAGCTTTGACTCACTTGTGATATCCAAGCTTTTTGAATATAATTCTCTTTCCCTTAGTGCCAATTTTCCTTGTTTATGTTTCTTTTATCGTTTTATCTTGCTTTCGCGACCAAGGATGTGTGATGATATGCAATGAGGCTTGTTTGGGGTTCCCCATTCACCGGTTACGTCTAGGCCCTAGGCTTGGGTCAGAGTACTAGCTCCGGTTCCCACATGGTAACATCGTGTAGGAATAGAGTATGTGTTAGTATATTTGAATGTACTAAGTATGTTGGATGCAATGCAACAAGAGATAGGCAACATAGTCAAAATGCATAAACATAGGCAATGGATAGTGTAATAACATTATGAAATGCATGATCAATGCTTGAAGTAAAACATATGTATATAGAACATATTACATATGTAGAAAGAGACCATCAACATAGGCCAAGCAAACCAGTACTTCGAATCCAAGGCATAGCACCCCGCTGGAAGGCGATTGAGGTATCTACGTCTCAATTGGTAGTACGGGCATACCATCCCTCGACAAGGCGATTGAGGTATCTATGCTACAATTGGTAGTATGGGCTTACCACCCATGACAAGGCGATAAAGGTATCTACCCTTCAATATGGAAGTATAGGCTTACCACCCCCTGACAAGGTGATTGAGGTATATACCCCTCAACATAGTAGTACGGGCATAGCACCCCTCGACAAGGTGATTGAGGCATATCACCCCCTAACAAGGTGTGGTCAACTTGCAACACCATAGATACTTTTCATGAAGTCATCACATACAAACATTCCTTTCATCATAAAATTACTTGACTCATAAGCCATACAATAGATCATCAATAACTCAAGAATCCATAACCAGACATTTTATCGAACACTTGCTGGGTGTATAATGCTAGTCAAAATCATGCAATTCAAGAGTGAAATCATGTGAGAAAACTTAATGTAAGTCAACCCACCAACACTTGATAACACCCACATGCAAAATATATTGAAACCCCTCATTAAAACTAATAATATATCATAAATACATAGCTCAAAACATGCTTAAACAGTCCACTTTTCACGAAACCCCAAAATAGTTCATAATCAAATTCATAATAAGGAATACCCATAGATAAATCAACTTAGAAACATGCAATTTACTTAAAAAGGAAGGTTGGGCACCATGGGTGAAAGTACTCAATGGTTGAAACCCAGATACCTCAACTTTCGAGATTTCCTTGAAGAAGATTTAAATGAGAACTTGAAGGTTGAATGAATTCCTTGAGATCCGGAAATGAGTTTGAGTCACTTGAATTTGGGTTAGATATTTGGCTAAGTGTTATAGAGAGTTTTGGGGAATGTCTTGAGTAATATGTGGTTGAAAAATGACTAAGTATAGGGTTTTTATGCATAGGAAGTCTTAGCCCTAAGACCCCAAGGCCGCGGACCGAAGAGGAAAAACTGACAAAAGAATAACATAGGTCTGCCCCTGGTCGCATCGCGCCAGGGCGCGGATCCTCTCTGGATAAGCAAATTTTTGAAAAATTATATTTTGCTACAGTTGCTTTAAATTGAGGTTATACTTATTTCCCGCTCCATTTTTCCCTCTGATCACAAATATGGAGTCAGATTTTTGATATCACACACTAATTTTGAGATATATGAAAATTACGATTATGGGCATTTTTTAGGCACATTTTCAGGTACTTTTTGGGGTGTTTCATGAATGGTGAGCTCTTTCTGTTATCTATCTGAGGATGGAAGGTTGTGCTCAGATTCACTTTCGCACCTAATCCCTTCTAAAAGGATCTCCAAAATTGGGTGGTGAATTGAGCTCCTCTGTCCGAGATGATAGACAAGGGAACTTCATGCAACCTCACAATCTCACGAATGTATAACCAGGCATATTCCTCAGCCATATTAGTTGTCTTGACTTCCATGTAGTGGGCTGATTTAGTATTTCTATCCATGATCACTCATATTGAGTCATGTTGCCTTCGGGACCTTATTAAGCCAGTGACAAAATCCATATTAATCATCTCCCATTTTCACTCTAGAATTTCAAAGTTCTGAGCCAATTCGCAAGGTATTTGATGCTCAACCGTGACCTATTGACAATTGGGACACTAGAGACAAATTCTGCAATGTCCTTTTTCATTCCATTCCAGTAGTAGTTTTCTCTCAAGTCGTGGTACATCTTGGTGGAGCCACGATGGATGGAAAATCTGGAGTAATGAGCTTTGGCCATGATTCTCTCTCTTACACCGTCAACATCAGGAATGCATAACTTGCCTTGGTATTTCAACAGCCCATCTCCCCCTTTAAAGAAGACCATCACTCTCTGTTTGTGGAAGACCTCCTTCAATTAGAGTATGACAGGATCTAGATCTTGCTTCTCCTCCACCTCTACCACAAGGGATGATGCAGACCCAGTCTATACTCCCTCATCATTTTCCTCAAGATGGACTCCTAATTGAGCTAATCTATGTACCTCTTTCACTATCTCTTTCTTTCCTTCCGCAATGTGGGTCGTGCTACCCATTGACAACCTGCTAAGAGCGTCAGCAACAATGTTAGCTTTACCTGGGTGGTAGAGAATACTCATGTCATTATCCTTGAGCAACTCCAGCCACCTGCTCTGTCGCAGGTTGAGCTCTTTCTGACTGAAGACGTATTGGAAACTTTTGTAGTCAATAAACACGTCCACATGTACTCTATACAAATAGTGATGCCAAATCATAAATGCTAACATCACTGTTTCCAACTCGAGATTATGAATCGGATAATCCTCTCATGAATCTTAAGTTGTCTAGAAGCATAGGCTATCATCTTTCCTCTCTGCATCAACACACAACCTAGTCCAACTCTAGATGCATTATAATATACCACAGGGTCTTTTATCCCATCGGGCAACGTCAAAACTGGGGTTGTAGTCAGTCGGGTCTTCAACTCTTGAAAACTCTTCTCACATTTATCAGACAATTGAAAGTTGACCTTCTTCTGAGTTAGCTTGGTCAGTGGTACCGACAAGGAAGAATAGCCCTTAACAAATCTACGGTAATAGCCTGCCAATCCCAAGAAACTTCTTATATCTATTGGTGAGCTCGGTATGGGACAGTTCTTAACCGTTTCAATCTTCTGGGCATCCACTCGAATACCATCACCCGAAAGAACATCACATAGGAAGACCACTGACTTGAGCCAGAACTCACATTCTGAAAACTTCGCATACAACTTATGATCTTTGAGAGTTTGAAGAATCACTCTAAGATTGTTGGCACGATCCTCTTCATCCATAGTATATACTAGGATGTCATCAATAAATACAATCAAGAACATGTTAAGGTACATTCACAATACTCTATTCATCAAGTCCATAAGGTTGCAGGTGTAATAGTCAACCCAAAGGACATGACCAAGAACTCAAAATGACCATACCTCGTCCTAAAGGCCATCATTGGAATATCACATTCCCTCACTTTAAGCTGGTGACAACTCGATCTGAGGTCTATCTTAGAAAAGAAAGTGGCACCCTGAAGTTGGTCAAATAGATCAACTATCCTGGGGATATGATACTTAGTCTCTATTGTGACCCTGTTCAGTTGCTTATAATCTATGCACATTCTGAGAGACCCGTCTTTCTCCCGTATGAACAAAAAAGGAGCACCCCATGGAGACACACTCGGACTGATAAAACCCTTCTCTAACAAATCCGTCAACTGCTCCTTCAACTCTTTCAACTCAATGGGGGCCATCCTATAGGGTGGAATTGAGACAGTCTGGGTATCGGGAAGAACATCAATCTCAAAGACAATCTCCCTATCAAGAGGGACTCCAAGTAGGTCCTCGAGAAATACCTCCAGGAACTCACTTACAATTGGGACTGACTCAAGAGTAGGGGGCTCAACATCTTCAGATTTAACTTGCACGAGGTGATAGATGCACCCTTTTGAGATTAACCTTCTAGCTCTAAGAGCCGTTAGGTGCAACAGAATCGCTTCTAGCTCTAAGATAGGAAATAATTTTTCCCTTAGGTGCAACAAAATTTCCCCTCTACTCTATAACATGCTCATTAGGAAATTAAAACTTGATGGTTCGAGTTTTAGAGTCAACTATGGCACAGTAGGCATAGAGCCAATCCATACCAAGGATTATATCAAAGTCAATCATCTCTAACTCAACCAGATCCGCAAAAGTATCTCTATGGTAGATAGACACTACACAATCTCTACAGACTCTTTTCTCTAGGATGGACTCACCGACAAGAGTGGAAACAAGGAAAGGCTCAAGTAAACGCGCAGGAGAAATCTCAAATTTTCTAGCCACATATGGTGTTACAAATGACACTGTCTCCCCTAGGTCAAGCAAAGCATAACAATAGAAAGTAAGGACTCGAAGCATACCTATCACGACATCTACTACCACCTCTTGGTCCTATCTATTCCATAGAGATGATTTGTTCCTCTACTTGTCCCCGATGTGGCACCCTTCTTATTACCTTTGGGTGGTGGCATGGTAGTAGAAGATTGGGCCCTGTTGCCCTAGAGTGGACAGTGTCTCAAGCAGTGACCTGTCTGGCCACGCTTATAGTAACCATTTCCTCCTTCCCTGCACTCCCCCAAATGCATCCTGCCACACTTCTCATAGGGTGGTTTCCCTTTCGAGCCAAGAGTCACACTAGCCTGTGAACCCTGTGCTCTAAGGTTTGACTGCCCCAGTAATTTCTGATCATACTGACATTGGAGTGGGTGCACTAGATGATGATGGGACATACCCTGAATGCCTCTTCTGTAAGAAAGACTTATCCCCTTTATCCTATTTGTGTTGGTTAGCCTCGTGCCCGGTTGACTTGGCTTTCTTGCTCATGTGCTCTTCTTTGTCTTTCTTCTTATCCTCCTCAGTTTTCTAGGCATAAAGCATAAGTCTGGAAATGTCCATGCCCAGGAATCAATAATGCTGCCTTGCATTCCCTCTTCGCATGTCTGCCCATTCCAGGTACAAACTTTCTCATCCTTGCCCTCATGTCCTGGACCATGTTTGGAGCATACCTGGACAACTTAATGATTTAGGATGTACTCTTTGACGGTCATCTCCTCTCTTTTGAACTCTTCAATCTTCGCCTCCCCTCAACTCTTTGGGAAAGAAGTGGTCGAGGAAAGAACTCTCAAACTCATCCTACTCAGCAGTGCATCTTCACCTTAACTATGCTCCCACTGGTTTTACTAGACATTCGCCACATCCTTAAGCTGGTAGGAGCCAAGCTCATCCCCTTCAATCCCACTAGCATGCATGGCCCTCAAATCCTTATACATCTCGTTGATGACATTCTGTGGGTCCTCCTAAACCGTCATCCTCGTGTAAACCAGCGAGTTCATCCTCAAGAAGTCTCTAAGCCTAGTAACAGTTGTAGGATCTTGGGAGCTAGAAATAGGGGCTTGAGGACCTCGGCTATTTCCCTAGGAGCCACTAGCTATGTAAGCATGGTGATGGTGAAGTGGGAGTCGGCTATGGCTATGCAGGGGACGCATGTGGTACCTCAATAGTCCTGGCAGGCCGACTCCGTCTCCTTGTCTCTGTTTCAACTGGGACCTCTGGTTGGGAATTCTCAGCAGTTGTGACTGAGGCATCTCTCAGGGTAGCAGTTCATTTTGGAGGCATATTCTACAAGCGTTTAACGCACGAATTAGAACGAGGTTTTCATAGAATTAAACTCTATCGCATGAACTTAGATCATAGAAGAAGGGTAACACTTTCTAATGTCCTATAGCCTCTTGGTTATGAAGTGTGGTGCACAACACACCCATAAACAAGACTCTACTAGATATGGCTTCATAGACTCCCTAGGACACTTGAACTTTGTGCTCTTATACAAAGTTTGTCACGCCCCGAGAGGGTACCCTGGATGCAACTGACACTCAAAGATTATCGTTAGTCCTCAAGCGAACCACTTGGCCTCATTGTCACGTCTTACTCAATAGCGAAAAAATAATCAATGAAAACATTAAAGAAAAGACAAAAAGGTTATAAATAGTTTCTCAACATAATTCAAGTTTGAATATTAAATACTCAGTAATACTCCACTCTAGGTCTATGAAGCCTCTAATCTTATCGTCTAGAAACTACCATGGCAGGCCATGACAAACCAACTAACAAATAAAGGACTAAATAAAATAAGAACATGCTCCTCCGAAAAGTAAGGAGGGCTCAACAACCTCAGGATCTCGGAACTCTGAACCTCAACAGTGCGTCTGCTGAAGTCCTTTATCTATCGTATCTACAATATGAAATGATGCAGTGCTAAATGGCATTAGTATGTGAAATGTACTGATATGTAAATGGGCTAAAAGTAAACAGATAAGGCTCAAAACAAACAATAGACCTCACTCAAGGCTCAACTCTTAATCTCATAACTCAATTCAGGATATCATGCAAGTTTGCAAGTTTGAAATCATGCTTTAGAAAATAGACTCAGTGTTTAATGCAACTCAGTTCAACAATCAGGATATGCTCAACTCAAGTGTTGCTTGGAAGTTTTTCTAACCGACTTAACTCCCACCACCATGAGTTTTGGTGATGTACAATGAATATGGCATCATTGCATCACTCGTCCTTAACTTGCCACGAAAAAGGATGCATCGATCTCTATCTCTCTCTCTCGGATCCTAAGAAAGTGTCCTTCCATGGGGACTTAGGCTGCCAGAATTTTCCTGTGCGACCATCCTACGCTAGCTACGTAGTTCTGGGGTGACTTTCTTCACCCAACTTGGTGCTCAATAGTCCTTCCAAGACCAAATCATGCTCGTATATATTAGCTCAACTTATCTCTTCGACTCATCTCAGACAAGTCAACTCAGTTCTCAGTAGCTCAACTCAATTACTCAATAACTTAGGACTGTCATCCATGCAATGTAACTCAAGACTCTAATCCACATCATACAAGATTCTCATGAATTACGCTCAAGTGACATCATATTAGCATGCTCAGCATATACAACATGATGGATACCCACTACCTGCATACATAAATAAAAAAAGCATACATGAAGCAAGAAAACATACTTCTCAGGTTTACATTACTTAGTTTAAAAGGTTGGGTTCACAATTTCAAATAAATCAGTAAGCAAGGAAAATACTAAGTTTAGGGTTCATGTATCAATCATGTGAAATACATTCATAAGTCAAAGTAACAATGGTGCAACTCATAATTCAACTCAAATATATTCAAGCTCAATCCTGTACAAGAATTCAAGATTTATGAATCACAAGTTTTAAAGAATGCAACTAATGCTCAAAATGACAACTAAATGAAGGGGCATATGGATGAACAAGACCAACACTGTAGGTATATTTACATACCCGAAATGAAGATTAATCACCAATCCCCACAGGGAATTCAACTCTGGCTCAAGACGTTTGGCTCATCTTCTCTTCTCCTCTCAAAACCCTCACTTGGATCTCTAAGAAAGATGGGTTTGAAACCCTTAATTTTGAGAAAAATGACCTTAAAACCTATTTATTAGACTTGAAATGCATTAGGAATACCGAAAATACCCTTCTCAAAATTAAAAGAAAAAACGTCACCAAAAATTCACTGGTTCGCGATAAGCCAGGGGCGCAGACCAGTGTATTTTACTCCAAAACTTTTTTGAATGATTTTTATTCTTATCATCAAAAATTTAAAAAAACATAACTGTAGGTGCACGTCGTACTTAGGGCATGCATCAACACTGTCCCAAAATTAATTAGCCAAAAATTATTTTTTGAGCGGTTGCTCTAAAATGGAGTTGAGACTATTTTCCCACTGAGTTTTCGTGATGATCGCAAATCTGGTCTCGGATTTTCAATATGAGCTTGGGAAGATGCATTATGCGCATGATTTCATTTTAGGGGAATTTAGGTAATTTCGCCGGGTGTTACAACATTTAGCTTTGTTTCGTAGCTATTCAAGCAGGTAGGTATGTTGATTATGATTTGGACGAAGTATTATATGATTCAAACACTATCTATAATGAGTTGGTTGAAGTTCTACTTGCTCAACTTGAGATAAACACAACAAATTGATGAAATGCGACACATGTGATCGAGTGAAAAATGTCACGACCCAAGCCTAGGACCTAGACGTGACACGACGAATGGGGAACCTGATGGGCCCCCAAAAAAGCCTCTTAGCATATCATATACACATCCTTGGTTGCGGAAGCAATGTAAACAAGATTCAATGTGACAATAATAAAAGGGAAGCGGGACTAAGGGAAGTCTTTCACAATAACTTAGTCATTAAAGGAGTCAAGCTTGAAACATAGACAATCATATTATCCAACAATACCTCTACTAGTGAATGGAACGGGGGCTAAGCCACTTCCCGGGCTCACCCTCAAATCGTAAGTACCTAAAAAGTTATACAAGTCTTAGTAAAGAAAAGGCATGGAAGTAAACTAGATATTGTCCTCGGAGTTGAGGACTCACCAAAGGCTTTCTTCAAACAAATCAATTAGCCACGTGGAGGAGGATGACCAAAAGGAGCTCCGGTACCTACATAGTGATATGCATGTAGGCAAATGTACTAAGTATGGGGGTACAACAAAGACATAAGCCATAATAATCAAGATGCATAATCATAATCAATGGATATAAAATCAATATGACGCTCATGATCAATGACCTTAACCGATATATAACACCAAGTGAGCTACTACTTGGAATCCCAATGCATGATACCCCATCGAAGAAGGTGCAGTTTACTTGCCAAGGTAAACCATACTTACCCCCACTTTGTGGGTAACTTGACCTAGATGGATCTACTAGTAAGCCCTTTTAAGGAAATAACATAATCTTATGGTGCTACATAGTTTAGAGATTAAGACTTTATATAGGGACCACTAGAATGGAGCCCCTAGCTTAAGCCTCAATCTGTGCTAAGTCTAATCCCATGGAATATTTGAAATAATCATAGGTTTAATCATAACATGAATAACTTGTAAAAGATATGGTAACATGATATGAGTAGCTCATTCACATACTTAACCCCTACATGGTCATGTACCTTACACTAGAGGGTATAAAATAATACATGAACTTGACCCCTTCTAGTAGGTATTGCATTTCACATTAAGGTAGAGACTGTAACATACTTGAGCCCTACTAGTGAGCTTAGCTTGAATCATGAGAGTAAAATAGTAATCATGCTTGACCCCTCAAATAGACATAATTTGCTCACAAAAGGGTAGAATTATAGAATAAGGCTCAACTTGTCACTTGTGGATTTAATTCAACTCTCAATCTTGTGATTCTCAATACATATTTAGTTTTCTTGTTCTTGAATCTTCTTGGGTAAATGATTAACCATGTCTTCTCTATTCATTTTTTCTATATTTGCCCAAGATATGAATAGCTAAACCCACAACTTGGGGTTGTGGGAATCATGAAAATCTAACTTTGAAAACTCGATTGTAATTCTTAGGATGGGTATTTGCATATATTAATCATTTCTTTTCATTTTGAATGTTTTCTAGTGGTGGTCAACATTAGCACTTGCTGGTGTTACCTTCTCGATCCAGGTGGTAATGAATAGGAAAAGAGAGTGATTAACAGGATTCGATGATGTATTTTCATCTAATTAATCGAACTCGACCAAAGGGAGGTTGACTGGGACTACTAGTAATGGTTAGTTGAGCACACTATGGAGATGAGCCAAGTCCCATAGTGAAACTCGACCTTCACCTTTGACCAAAGGGTTGGAAGAATATAAATTACCATCTTGCATGCGATATTCTAGTTAAGAATTGTAAAATCTGGAGAAGTTGAGTTAGTGAATCATGGAGAACACAATACCCCAAGTTGCTCTCCATTATTGTTTGTCTTCCAATTTTAGTTAGTCTAGTTTAATTTCCTATCGATCATTACAAATCCCCCCCTTTTTAGAGAATTGAGTTAGTTGATGTTTGAATTGATTATTAGTGAACCAAGTTGCAAAAATCTCGTATTCCCTATGTGATTCGACCCTAACCTTGGTTAGGTTTATTACTTTGACAATCACTTTTACTTCAAAAAGCGGTCTATCTTGAGCGTGATCAATATACAATCCATAAAAAATGATAAATTAATTAAAAAAATTGATCAATGATCATGGAGACTACAAAAAAATTGAAAAAACTTTAATATAAAAAGAACTATAAATAAAAGAAAAAATTAAAAAGAAATATATAATATATTAGACACCATAAATAAAAGAAAAAAATCTCATAAACAACAGTCTCCATAAAAATAGCATTAAATGACTCCTTAAAAGAATTGAATCCTTAAAAGATCCAAAATAAATTAAAAAGAAAAAAGGCAACAAATCTGAAAAAACTCGTAATTTTTTTTAAAAAATGTCATAAATTATTGACCAGAAAGAACTACCTAGATTATGGAAGAATTCAACAAAATCATTTGAAATATGGATGAAATATAAAATGATGAAATCACTCAAGATGTTGTAACCAAAAATAAAAAAAGTGTAATAAGTGATTATGCTATAACCAAAAAAAAAAAAAAAAGTGTTGTGATTAATATGAACATTTAAGGTAATCAAGGTAAGATATATCTGCCATTATTAGGTCTAGATTGATTTTATTCTAATTCTAAATCTGAATTTTAAATCATTTAAATTATAATCTATATTAATTTTAAATCACTTAAATTATTTATAAAATTCATATTTTGAGTCAACATAGATTTAGGTGATTTAAAATTACACTTAATTTAAGTAATCTTAGTATTTTACGTGATTTAATATTATTGAAATTTTAATAATCTAAATTAATTTCAAGGTAATATTAATTAAAATTATTTGAATCTGAATTTTAAGACAATATTAAATTAAAATTAGATTCAAAATTAATATTGAATTAAAATTATAGATCTTTAAAATCTATAAATAATTTTTTACGTATAGGCAATCCGTAAAAATTAAATAAAAATTTAAAAAAAGAAAAATTGATCATCGATGATGAAGACTACAGAAGAATGAATTTAAAAAAATAATACAGAAAGAATAAAAAAAGAAAGGAACAAAACTAAAAAAAGAAATATATAATATGTATTAGACATAAGGAATTGATCCAGAAGACCAAATAATGAAGCAAAGTGGTAATTTTTTTAAAAATAAATTATAAATTAAAATAAAATTAAAAATATATAATAATGATTAATAGAAATCTATCATAATCCCTATATGGGTATTTGTTCCAAAAAAAAAAAGCACTTTAAAAATATTAATTCAATAATTAACTATAAATTGAAATAAAATCAAAAATTAATTTAAAAATGAAATTAATAAAAAAATAAATTATAAATTGAAATAAAATTAAAAATAAATAAATCAAAATTAATACAAACTTGTCATAATCCCTACATGGGCACTTGTTCCAAAAAAGGCGGAACAAATCACTCTGAAAATATTGATTTAAAAATGAAATTAATAAAATAAACATAAATTATAAATTGAAATAGAATTAAAAATAAATATGTAATAATTAATAGAAATCTATGATAATCCCTACCACTTGTTCCGAAAAGGCGGAACAAATCATTTTAAAAATATTAATTTAAAAATAAAATTAATTAAGTATTAATTAATACTAATCCGTCATAAGTCGTAGTAATTTTTCTATTTTGTTAATACTTTATTACTACCTACATAACTTGTAAAAAGTAATGTAAAATCCACCTGGGATTAATTATTCCAATTAGGAATGTACTGAGTTACTACACAATAGACATATTGGAGGAGAGCTGTAATGCCCCTCATGTGCTTCAGAAATGTCCTATATTGTAGTTCTTGCATATCTCAAAATTTGTGCATTATTTCAAAAATCAGACTTCATATTCTTGTTTAAGGGGCAAAATTAAGTGGGAAAAGGGTGCGCCTCGAGTTTTAGATGACCCGTAGAGAAATATAATTTTCGCTATAGGGACCAATTCCAGTAGCCCCGTGTACCCAGGCCACGACGCGCCTGAGGCGTGCCTTAGTGCAATTGGGTCCTTCGCGCCTGGTCCACGTCGCGCCTGGGGCGCAGACTAGTGCAATTTTCGCTCAGTGTTTTCAGCTTTTTTCAAGAGTATTTGGGTAATAACCCAATGTCCATTTAAACATGTAAACATCTATACTTAGCCATTTTTCACCTTCAAACTCTCAAGAAACACTCTCAAAATCCTCCCAATACACTATCAAACCCCCATTCAATCTCAATAATCTCAAGAGTACACTCTAGATTTCAAGGACCCAAGTCAAGTCTCAAATCTTTCACAACATTTGCTTTAAGAATTTTAAGTTTTAGGTATGTGGGTGTTCATCCATGGGTCCTTTCGTCCATGGAGCCCAATTCTCTGTTTTATGAAAATTTCATGATTTTATGTTGTATTCTTCACAGGTATCTTCTATTATGCATTATGAACGTGGGTTATGATTGATTTTATCAAATATTGAGTTATTATGTATGAATTGCTATTGAAAGCTAATTCTACGAGTTGATTTGAAACTATTGAAGCTATGCATGACATGAACTATGGAAACTATGCCATATAGTGAATTTTGATGGATTTTATGAAACCCAAAAATAATGGTTTTACTACTATGTTGGTGCGTTTAATTGTATGACTTTAACATGATTTAATTTCATTTTTTCATGTCTTATACTATCCAATTGTATGATTTTGAGGCATGTGTTCACGTACGTACCCACCATTTTTGACCAAACTACATGACAGGGATTCTTAAGTTGATGATGAACTATTGCATGAGTTGCAAGTCAAGTGTTTTCATGATAATTATGGGCTCCCAAGCATGTATTAAACTCATGAAAGGTTTCTATGATTTACAAGTGACAAGTTGAGCCTTATTTTATGATTCTACCCTCTTGTGAGCCAATAATGTCTAATTGAGGGGCCAATCATGATTACTATTTTACCCTCATGTTCAAGTTACGCTCAATAGTAGGGGTCAAGCATGTTACTTTTTCTACCCTCATGTGAAATGCAATACCTACTATGAAATGACCCCAAAAAGTACTCGAAAATGTGCCTCGAAATGCCTGAAATTTTAAATTTCATATATCTCAAAATCTTTTCGTTATTTTGAAAGTCCGACTTTATATTCTTGTTCAGGGGGTCAAAATTAGAGAGGGAAGGGTCTAACCCCGATTTAAGAGAGAAATATTAGCAATTTAATTTTTCAAGGTGCGAATTCCAAAGAGGAATCCGCGACCCCCATGCGACGCGCCTCTGCTTTATTTTGTGCCTATTTTTTCTAGTTCGGTCCAAGACTTATAAGTCTTGGGCCGAAGTGTTCCCAAGCATGTCTTTACCTATACTTAGCCTTATTTCACCCTCATATCGTCCTAAACATTTCCCAATACTCACTCAAATACTTAGCCATATTTTCACTCCCCAAACTCAAGTCTCAAACCCTCATCACATGCTAAGGTTTTCCTACAAGGTTCTTCTTCAAGTTCCAAGTCTCCATCTCCCATCTTCACCAAGTTCATCTCCAAGCTAAGGTATGTTGGTTTCTTTCATGTGTTCCTTTTACCCATGATACCCAAGCCTCCTTTTACTCAAATTGCATGATTTAAAGTTGATTTACAAATGGGTCTTGCTTATTATGAAATTCATTGCACACTATGTTAAAGCTATATGAAATTGTGACTATTTTGTTATGTTTTGAGCTATAAATCTTGGACTTGTTATAAGAATTGATGAGGGGTTTTAATGTATATTACTTGAGGGTGTTGCAAGGTGTTGATTGATGGTTTTACAATGAATTTTCTTGCATGATTTCATCTATATATTTCATGGTTTTATACTAGCATTACACACCCTCTAAGTGTTTGATAAAATGTCCAAATGTGGGTTCTTGAGGAGTTGAAGGTCCAAAGCATGAGATATGATATGAATGAATGTATGATGATGAAATGAGCTTATGTATATGATATATTCTATATAAAGTGTTGCATTAGAGCCCGGTACTGAGGTGGGGGTTTGTACTCTCAACCATGTGAGGGGTTTGTACTTCGTCACCGTGGTGATAAGGTGTGATTATCATCAACCATGTGAGGTGTTTGTACCATACTGCCAGGAAGATGGGGTGAAACCATCATCAACCATCAAGGGGTTTGTACCTTGAAAATCTAGCTTGGTTTCTTCTCCGCATATGATATCCTATATGAGCATGAGTTACTTAAGCATGTTTTACTTATTCATTGATCATACATGCCATATTGTTATATTATGCCTATTTCCTATTGTTACGCATTTTGACTATGATGCCTAATTCTTGTTGCATTGCATCCTGAATACTAAGTATATTCAAACATACTAACATATACTCTTGCCTACGTGATATCACCATGTAGGAACCAGCGCCGAAGTTGATCATCCTCCTCCACATGGCTAATTCGATACTACTCAAGCTAGTTGGTGAGTCCTCCACTTCGGGGACCTTAGTCTATGTTGCTCTTATTATGTATTGAGACATTCTTTCTTATGTTCTATTTCGACTACGAGGGTGAGCTCGATTGCTTTATCTTGGCCCCCGCTCTTATCTATGTATTAGAGGTGTTTATTGGACATGTCATGTACCAATGCTAAGAGTCTTAACTCTATTGTTCTTGATGTCTATGATATGAAAGTAGTTTCCTTTAGCCTCGGTTATCCCACTTTATTATCTCTTGGTGTTTGTATTATTTCTTCCACGACCAAGGATGTGTAGTGATATTCTAAGAGGCTTGCTTGGGGTCCCTTCGGGTTCCCCTTACACCGTGTCAAGTCTTGGCCCTAGGCTTGGGTCATGACATACTATAAGGGGTCAAGTTCATGTATTGTTTTCTGCACTCTAGTATAAGGTATATGGCCATGTAGGGGTCAAGTATGTGATGAGCTACTCATGTCATGTTATCATGTCTTTACAAGTTATTCATGTTATGATCAAATCTATAATTATTTCAAGTATTTTGTGGGGTTAGAACTAGCAACGATGGAGGCTTAAGGTGGGGGGATCTACTGAAGGGGTCCTTATATTAAAGTCTTAGTCTCTAAGCTATGTGTCACAATAGAATTATATCATCTCCCTAAAAGGGCTTACTAGTGGATCCATCAAGGTCAAGTTACCCACAAAGCGGGGTCAAGTATGGCATACCTTGGCAAGTAGGCCGCACCTTTTTCAGTGGGGTGTAACGCATCGGGATTCCAAGTAGTAGCTCGATTGGTCTTATATGTCGGTTATATTGAGTTTATATCCACTGATTATGATAATGCCTCTTAATTATTATGGCTTATGTCTTTCTTGCAATGCATCATGCATACTTAGGACATTCCAAGTACTAACGCATACTCTATGCCTACTTGATATCACCATGTAGGGACCAGAGCTCCTATTGATCATCCTTCTTTAAGTTGCTAGTCAGTTTGCTCGAAGAAACTTTTGGTGAATCCTCAACTCCGAGGACAATATCTACTCTTCATTCATGCTTGTTAAGACTTGTTTAATACTTTTGGATACTTATCATTTGAGGGTGAGCCCGGGAAGTGTCTTGGCTCCCACTCTATTTTTGTAGAGGTATTGTTGGATATTATGGTTGTCTATGTTTGAGCTTGACTCTTTTTATGATATTATTTTTATGAAAGACTTTCCTTAGTCCTGCTTCACTTAGACTCTAATGTTATTGTTATTTCTTTATTTGGCTTCCGCAACCAAGTATGTGTGAATGGTATGCTAAGAGGCTTGTTTGGGGTCCCTTCGGGTTTCCTATTCGTCGTGTCACGTCTAGCCCCTAAGCTTGGGTCATGACAATCTTGGTATCAGGGCACTAGGTTGTTAATGGTGTTTGAAAATCCAACACACCGCATCATGTAAAGTCTTATTCATGGTTGTAAAGCGCCACAACTATGAATAGGATGCTATGAGGCATTTTAGGAAATGGTTAACTTCTTCATGATCTATGTCATGCTTTAGGTTCAAAAATAAGGCTTACTTCCCTAACGGGCACTCTTGTGTTCTTTTAGATAATGCCACTACCAAGAGGAAGACCAATGAGGGCCCGTACACCCAAGGAGCAAAGGGCTCATCCCGCTCCTTAAGCTCCCCTAGATAGAGGGGCTAGACAAGTTGAATTCCAGAATACCATCAGTATGTTGGCCCAGGCTATGACCAACCAATTGAACCAAGGGGTCGAAGCTCCTCATGCTCCTACTCTGGCATCAAGAGTGAGGGACTTCTCAAGGATGAACCTTCCGGAGCTTCATGGGTCCAAAAAGGAGGAAGATCCCCAAGAGTTTATTGATGAGGTGTATAAGGTGCTTGCTATTATGGGGGTGAATTTCGAGGAGAAGACAGAGCTAGCGGCCTATAAGCTCAAGGGTGTGGCCCAAATTTGGTTTGCTCAATGGAAATTAGAGAGGGGAAACAATGATGCCATTCCTTGGGAGGAGTTCAAGTCCGCCTTCCTCAACGGGTTCTTCCATATTAAGTTGAGAAAGGAGAAAATGACGGAGTTCATGAATCTAAACTCAGGCTTCATGAGTGTGAGGGAGTATGCCCTCAAATTCAACAATCTCTCAAGTATGCTCCTTACTTGGTTGCCAATCCTAGGGCAAGAATGAACAAGTTTTGTGTCGGTGGTGTTCGACTTGGTGAATGAAGAGTGCCGCACCGCTATGCTTGTGAGTGATATGGACTTGTCTCGACTCATGACATATGTTGAACAACTTGAGGGGGAGAAACTTAGGAAGAGGAAAAGTGGGGAGTCCAAGAGGGCTCAGTTTGATGGTGGTTTCCAGGGTGCCAAAGGTGGTCGTTTCCAACAAGGTCACAAATTCCAAGGCCAAAGGTCCTCTAATGCTATGTTTAACCCAAGGTTTCAAGGTGGAAATGGTGGGATGACTAATCCCAGGTGCCAAAAATGTGGGAAAAATCATGGTGGTCTATGCTTGAGGGACTCTAATGCTTGCTGTGGTTGTGATAAAGTGGGTCGCAAGATTGTTGATTGCCCCTATGCTCAAAATAAGGGTAGGGATGGTCGTCCTCAAGGCCATGGTGCTAATGTGGTATAGGGAAAAAAGGACGCCAACAAGGGGGTGCTCCAACAGAAAATCGGTTATATGCCCTCCAAGGAAGGCAAGGAGTGGATGAGGTACCCGATGTTTTCACCGGTATGTTAGAGGATTTTGATTATGATGTGTATGCATTGTTAGATACGGGTGCCACTCCTTCTTTCATTACTCCTTTTGTTGCCAATTAGCTTCATGTTTGTCCCAAATTATTGTGTAAACCCTATGAAGTGTCTACCCTCGTTGGTGAATCCATGGTTGCTCGAATAGTCTATAGGCATTGTTCTGTGTCTATATTGCATATAGTCTTGCCTTGTGATTTTTTTGAACTTGACATGCTGGATTTTGACATTATTCTTGGGATGGATTGATTGCATGCGTATCATGCCTCCATTGATTGTAGAACACGTAAAGTTAGATTCCAATTCTCTAATGAACTCGTCCTTGAGTGGGAAAGTTGTAATGTAGTGGTTAAGAGTAGTTTTATTTCTTCTCTTAAAGCCCAGAAATTGATTTCTAAGAGTTTCATTTACTATCTTGTAAGGGTTAAGAATGTTGAGTCCAAAGTCCTTCCTATTGAGTCAATTCCGATGATTAATGAGTTTCTTGATGTCTTTCTTGATGAGCTTCCCGGTGTTCCTCCTGAAAGGGAAATAGACTTTGGTATAAACCTCCTCCTGGATACACAACCCATTTTCATTCCCCCTTACCGTATGTCCCCGAAGGAGTTGAAGGAGTTGAAGGATCAATTGAGGGATTTATTGGAGAAGGTTTTCATAAAGCCTAGCAAGTCATCTTGGGGTGCACCGGTGTTGTTCGTAAGAAAGAAAGATGGCTCACTTAGAATGTGCATCAACTACCAGCAACTCAATAAGGTCCTATAAAGAACACGTATCCCCTACCAAGGATAGATGACTTATTTGATCAACTACAAGGGGCTAGTCACTTTCCTAAGATTGATCTTCGGTCCACGTACCACCAAGTAAGGGTGAGCAAGTGTGATATTCCCAACATAGCTTTTTGGACTAGGTATGGGCATTTTGAATTTATGATAATGTCTTTTGGCTTGACTAATACACTGGCAATATTTATGGATCTCATTAATAGGGTCTTTAAACCCTACCTTGATATGTTTGTGGTGGTCTTCATAGATGATATATTAATTTATTCACGGAGTGAAGAAGAGCATGTGAATCATTTAAGGGTAGTATTGCAAATTTTGAGGGATGAGAGGTTGTTTGCTAAATATAATAAGTGTGAAGTTTGGTTGAAAGAGGTTGCATTCCTAGGGCATGTGGTGTTGGGTGATGGAATTAAAGTAGACCGTAAAAGATAGAGGTGATAAGGAATTGGCCTAGGTCCTTGACTCCAACAGGTATTAAGAGTTTCTTGGGTTTAGTAGGGTACTACCAGAGATTTGTGAAGGGTTTCTCTTCACTTGCTTCCCCTTTGAAAAAGTTGACCCAAAAGAAGGAAAAATTTGATTGGACCGATAAATGTGAAAAGAGTTCCAAACCTTGAAAAGCAAGCTCATTTTCCGCTCCTATTTTAGCTTTATCAGAAGGGTTAGAAGGGCTTGTGGTTTATCATGATGCTTCAAGAATTGGTTTAGGGTGTATATCGATCTAAAATGGCAAGGTTATAGCATATGCCTCAAGGAAACTAAAGGTGCATGAGCGTAATTATCCCACCCATGATCTTGAATTAGCGGTCGTGCTATTTGCTTTGAAAATATAGTGTCATTATTGGGTTCATGTAGATGTATTTACCAACAACATGAGTCTCCAATATATGTTCACAAAAAAGATCTTAACTTGAGGCAAAGAAGGTGGTTAGAACTCCTTAAGGATTATGACACCAGTGTGCACTATCATCCCGACAAAGCTAAAGTTGTGGCCGACACTCTAATTAGAGTGTCCATAGGTAGTCTAGCTCATATTTTTTATAATGGTAACAAGGAGATGGCTAGAGAAATACACCGGTTAGTTAGGTTGGGAGTGAGGTTGGACAAAGTGGAGAATGGTGGTATGGTAGTTTTTGATGGCTCCAAATCTTCTTTGATTGAAGAGGTCAAGTCCAAACAAGACCTTGATCCTTCCCTGCTAGAGCTGAAAGCTTTGGTGAAGGATGGTAAAGTGGAGGTTTTCTCCCAAAGGGAAGATGGTGTCCATAGGTACCAAAGTAGACTATGTGTGCCTAATATCGATGACTTGAAGGAGTTGATTTTTGAAGGAGACACATAATTCATCCTACTCTATTCTACCAGTTCCACAAAAATGTATAGATACTTGAGGGAGGTTTATTAGTGGAGTGGTATGAAGAGGGATATTTCCAAGTTTGTAGCCGGTTGTCAGAATTGCTAACAAGCCAAAATCGAGCATCAAAGCCCAGGTGGCCTAGCTCAATACAAGATATTCCAACTTGGAAGTAGGAAGAGATCAACATGGATTTTGTGATTGGTTTGCCAAAAATTAGGAAGTGCATTGATTCTATTTGGGTTGTTGTTGATAGAATGACAAAGTCAGCTCACTTTTATTGATTTAAACAACCTTTGGTGCCAAAGATTATGCCAAGTAAAATATTCATGAGTTAGTTAGGTTGCATGGGTGCCATTATCTATCATTTAGGATTGTGGTACTCAATTCACTTCTCATTTTTGGAGATCCTTCCAAAAGGGTCTTGGTACTAAGGTCAAGCTTAACACGACTTTCTATCCTCAAATGGATGGTCAAGACAAAAGAAAATTTCAAATTCTTGAGGATATGCTTAGGGCTTGTGTTTTGGAGTTCAAGGACAGTTAGGATAAACATATTTCCACTTATTAAGTTTGCTTACAAAAATAGCTACCACTCTAGTATTGGCATGGCTCCCTTTGAAGCTTTATATGGTAGGCATTATAGATCCAAGTTGGGTGGTTTGATACAGGGGAGATGGCTTTGTTGGGCTTGAATTTGGTTATGGAGAGAAAAGGTGAGGTTGATATGGGAGAGATTGAAGACGGCTCAAAGTAGACAAAAGTCTTATTTCGATGTGGAAGAGAGACCTTAAATTTAATATTCATGATAAAGTTTACATGAAGGTCTCACCCATGAAGGGTGTGGTCCGGTTTGGCAAGAAGGGGAAATTGAGCCCAAGGTTTGTAGGACCCTATAGAGTTTTGAGGAGAATTTGTAAGGTTGCCTATGAATTGGAGTTGCCTATGGATATGAGTATGGTTCATCCGGTCTTCCACGTGTCTATGTTGAGGAAGTGTGTTGGTGACCTAAGTGCTATAGTTCCCTTAGAGGTTGTGGGTGTTGTGGAGGATAACTTGACCTATTAGGAAGCCCCGATGGAAATATTGGATAGGCAAGTGAAAAGGCTGAGGAACAAAGATGTGGCATCTGCAAAAGTCTTTGGAGGAATAAACAAGTTGAAAGTGCCACTTGGGAAGCCAAAGCGTACATGAAAAAACGATCCATATCTCTTTCACTCTAGTCAAGCTGAAGGTAATAAAATAAGTCCTATCTATGATTTCAAGTCTTGAGTTTCAGCCCTCATATCATTTTTTTTGCTTGCATACATGTTCACGGTAACAAGTTTTGGTGATTTTTGATGTACGTTTTTGAAACTTTTTGAAAATGATGTTCAAGTGCATTTACTGCATTCATATCAGGCTGAAAGTCTCTTATTCACATCTCTTACATATGGTTTCTTTACATTTGGGGATGAATGTTCTCAAGGGGGAGATATTGTAACACTCCTTATGTGATTCGAAAAAAGTATGTCGTAATTCTTGCATATCTCAAAATTCGTGCACAATTTTGA
>JAPFFP010067696.1:0-25080 GCA_026153255.1 Solanum medicagineum | reverse complement strand
TTACAAAGAAATGTACCCAAGAGATGTAATCATAAAAATTCAGCCCGACATGAATGCAACAACGCATTTAAGCCTCATTTCAAAAATCTCAACATGAATGTCAAAAACCACCTGTCACGACCCAAGCCTAGGGCCTAGATGTGACACGACGCATTGGGAACCCGAAGGGACCCCAAACAAGCCTCTTAACATATCATAATCAATCTTGGTCGCGGAAGCAATGGAATAACAATAAAAGAGTAGAAATAAGAGAACATGGGGCTAAGGGACATCCTTCATATCATAGAACATCATAGAGTCAAAGAGAGTCAAGGCTGATAATATCATTACATAACATGTCCAATAACACCTCTAAACATAGAACTTAGCGGGGCCTAAGGCAAGCAATCAGGCTCACCCTCATAGTCAAGCATACAATAAAAGGAAATAGAGTATTTATATATAGCATAAGATCAAAGACATTGTACCCAAAGTTGAGAACTCACCACTTGTTTTGTAGAGAAATCATACTAGCCACGTGGAGGAGGAGAATGATCAAGTGGGGATCCGGTCCATACATAGTAACATCATATAGGCATAGAGTATGCGTTAGTACGTTTGAATATACTAAATATATAGGATGCAATGCGACAAGAGATAGGCAAAATAATCGAAATGCATATTTAGGCAACAAATAAGCATATAGCAATATGGCATGCATGGATTGATGCTTGTAGTAAAACATGCTTATATAGAACATATTACATTTGTAGGAAGAGACCATCATTAGTAACAAGGCCTACCACCTTATTGGCGAGGCGATTGAGGTACAAACCCCTCAACATGGTTTCAAGGTCCTACTACCTCCCGAGCGAGGCAATTGAGGTACAAACCTCTCAACATGGTTGCACTGGCCTACTATCTCCCGAGAGTGGCAATTGAGGTACGAACCCTCCAACATGGTTGCACAGGCCTACTACCTCCCGAGCGAGGAAATTGAGGTACAAACCCCCCAACATGGTTGCACGGGCCTACTGCCTCCCGAGCCAGGCAATTAAGGTACAAACCCCCTAACATGGTAGTTCGGGCCTACTATCTTCTGAACGAGGCAATTGATCAACTTCTAACACTATAGATACTTTTCATGAAATCAACACATTTATACCATCCTTTCATCATCTTAAAGTCATACAAGTCATAGGTCATGCAATAGATCATCAATGACTCAAGAACGCTAAATCAGACATTTCATCAAACACTTGGTGAGTGTGTAATGCTTGTGTAAAACCATGCAATTAAAGAGTGAAATCATGCAAGAAATCTTGAAGTAAATCATCCTACCAATACTTGGTAACGTCATCATACAATATACATCAAATCTCAAGTTAGATCAAAGATTCATAGCTCAAAACATGCTAAAACAGTCACACTTTTATAAAAACCCAACATAGTTCATAGTCAAATTCATAATAGAAGGCCCATAAGTAAATTAGCTTAGAAACATGAAATTTATGTAAAAATAAAGCTTGGGCACCATGGGTAAAAGGACCCAATGGTTGAAACCCACATACCTTGACTTTGGAGAATTCTTGATGAAGATTGGAAATAGAGACTTGAAGCTTGAGTGAAATCCTTAAGATCCGGATGAGTTTTAGGACTTGAAATTTGGGGTGAAATATTTGTATAAGTGTTTGGGAGAGTATTGAGGAATGACTTGTATGATATGAAGGTGAATTATGGCTAAGTATAGGTACTTTTATGCATGGGAGGACTTAGGTTGAAGACCCAAAAGCCTTGGACCGAGATAAAAATCACTAGTAATGAAATGTACAGGTCCGCGTCTAGTCCGCGACGTAGACCTATCATGGAGGGTATTTTATACTGGTCCACGACGACTACGCGTCGCGGTACCATCATGGACAGCCACTGGATAAGCAAAATTATGGATTTGGAAATGTGATTCGATTGCTCTAAATCGGGGTTAGACCCATTCCCACTCAATTTTTTCATCGATCAAGAATATGAAGCACGATTTTTGATATCATGCACAGATTTTGAGATATATGAAAATTACGATTTCGGGCACTTTTGAGGCATATTTTCGGGAACTTTTTGGGGTCGTTTCAATATCTCCCCCTTGGGAATATTTGTCCTCAAATGTTAAAGAAATGTATATGAGAAGAGTAATCATGAAGAAATCAGCCCCAACAAGAATGCAACAATACACTTAAACACCATTTCAAAAATCTCAACATAAGTGTTAAAATTACCATGAACTTTCTCAATATAAACATGAATGCATGCAAATGACATTGGGGCTGAAACATGAGTCTTGAAATCACATAAGGGACTTAGAGTTAGTAGGTTTGAGTTGAATGGAAAAGATAGGGGTATCACTTTTGCATGTCCACTTCGGCCTCCCATGTAGCACTTTCAACTTGTTGATTCCTCCAAAGGACGTTGATGGAAGCAACATCCTTGTTCCTCAACCTCTTCACTTATGTATCCAAGATCTCTACTGGAACTACTTCATATTGTTAAGTTGTCTTCAACAACACCCACAACATCAAGAGGCACAATAGCATTAGGGTCACCCACACACTTCCTCAACATAGACACATGGAAGACTGGATGAACCAATTCTATTTCACTAGGAAACTCTAACTCATAGGCCACCTTATGAATCCTCCTCATCACCCTATAAGTACCCACAAATCTTGGACTCAATTTACCTTTCCTAATAAAACGAACCTCACCCTTCATGGGTGACACCTTCAGATAGACCCAATCACCAACTTTAAATTCAAGCTCTCTTCTCCTCACATAGGCATTGGACTTTTGACGACTTTGGACTGTTTTCAACCTTTCTCTAATCAACCTTACCTTCTCCATAGCATCCATAACCAGATCTAGACCCAACAAAGCCATTTCTCCCACTTCAAACCACCTAATTGGTGATCTACAACGTCTACCGTAGAGGGCTTCAAACGGAGCCATACTAATGCTAGAATGATAGCTATTGTTATAAGCAAATTAATCAATGGAAGATGATCATCCCAACTACTCTTAAACTCCAAAACACAAGCCCTAAGCATATACTCAAAAGTTTGGATAGTTCTTTCGGCTTGGCCATCCATTTGATGGAGAAAGGCCGTACTAAGCTTTACCTTGGTTCCAAGACCTCTTTGAAAGGACCTCTAAAATTGTGAAGTGAATTGAGCACCACAATCCCAATATGATAGACAAGGGCACCCCATGCAATCTCACCATCTCATGAATGTACAATTTAGCATAGTCCTCGGCTCTATAAGTAGTCTTAACCTTTAGGAAATGAGCCGACTTTGTCATTCTATCAACCATAACCCAAATAGAATCAAAACCCTTTCTAGTCTTAGGCAACCCAACGACAAAGTCCATGTTGATTTCCTCCTACTTCCAAGTAGGAATCTCTATATCTTGGGTTAGGCCACCCGACCTTTAGTGTTCGACTTTGACTTGTTGGCAACTATGGCAACCGGATACAAATTTAGGAATGACTTTCTTTCATACCTCCCCACCAAAACATATCCCTCAGATCTCAATACATCTTGGTAGAATCGGGGTGGATAGAATAGGAAGAATTATGAGCCTCATCAAGAATCTTCTCTCAAGTCATCAACACAAGGCACACACAAAATACCTTGGTACCTAAGGGCTCCATCTCCCCCTTGGGAGAAAACCTCCACCTTGCCCTCTCTCACCAAGGCCTTCAATATAACATGGAAGGATGAAGATCTTGCTTTGCTTTGACCTCATCAACCAAGGAAGAGTTTGACCCATCAACAACCACAATACCACCATTATCCACCTCTTCCAACCTAACCCACAATCTAGCCAACCGATGAACCTCTCTAGCCAATGCCTTGCCCCCACCATCAACATGAGCTAGGCTACCCATAGGCACCTTACTCAAAGCATATGCCACCATATTAGCCTTACCGGGATGATAATGCACACTAATATCATAGTCCTTAAGAAGTTTTAACCACCTTTTTTTCCTCAAGTAGAGAGCTTTTTGAGTGAACACATATTGGAGGCTCGTATGATTGGTAAACACATCAACATGCACCCCATACAAACAATGACGCCAAATTTTCAAAACAAAAACCACGGCGGCCAATTCAAGATCATGAGTAGGATAATTCTTTTCATGCACTTTGAATTGCCTAGAAGAATAGGCTATTACCTTATTATTTTGCATCAAAACACAATCGAAACCAATCCGGGAGGCATCACGATTCACAACAAATCCTTCCAACCCTTCCGGTAAAGACAAAATAGGAGCAAACACATGCTTATCCTTTAAGGTTTGGAAACTCCTTTCACACTCATGTTCCACACAAACTTAGCCTTCTTTTGGGTCAACTTAGTCATGGGAGAAGCAATAGAAGAGAACCCGTTCACAAACCTCCTGTAGTAACCCGCTAAGCCCAAGAAACTTTTAATGTTCGATGGGGTCAATGGTCTAGGCCAATTACTAATCACATCTGTCTTCTTTGGATCCACCTTAATACCATCTCCCGACACCACATGACCTAGAAAGACAACCTCCTTCAACCAAAATTCACATTTCTTACACTTAGCATACAACTTCTCCTCCCTCAACTTTCGTAACACTACCCTCAAATGACCCACATGCTCCTCCCCACTATGAGAGTAGATCAAGATATCATCAATGAATACCACCACAAACAAATCAAGGTAATGTTTAAAGACCCTAATCATAAGATCCATGAAGATAGCTGGTGCATTGGTCAACCCAAAAGACATAACTACAAACTCATAATACCTATACCTAGTCTGGAAGGCCATCTTGGGAATGTCACACTCCCTCGCCTTTACTTGATGATACTCGGATCGAAGATCAATCTTAGAGAAGTGGCTAGCCCCTAGAAGTTGATCAAACTAATCATTAATCCTTGGTAGAGGTTACTTATTCTTGATGGTAACTCTATTAAGTTGTCGGTAGTCAATGCACATTCTAAGAGACCCATCCTTCTTCTGCACAAACAACACAGGTGCACCCCAAGATGATTGGTTAGGCCTAATACAACCCTTCTCTTCCTTAATTTCTCTCCCTCCAATTGTTCGACATAAGTCATCAAGCGGGACAAATCCATATCATTAATCAACATGGCAGTACAACATTCTTCACTCACCAAATCGGATACTCCCATCACAAACTTATTCATTCTAGACCTCGAGCCGACAGCCAAGTGTGGAGCATATTTAGAGAGTTAGTTGAACTTGAGGGAATACTCCCTCACACTTATAGACCCTTGCTTCAAATGTATGAGCTCTACCAATTTGGCTTCCCTAAGCTCAACAGGAAAGAACCGGTTGAGGAAAGCTGCCTTAAGCTCTTCCCATAGAACCATATTGTTGTTCCATTGAGTATAACATATTTGAGCACCCCCTTGAGTTGGTAAGACGCCAACTCCGCCTTTTCTTCCGACCTCACACCCATAATGGACAACACCTATTATACCTCATCAATAAATTCTTGGGGGTCCTTATCCGCTTTAGACCCTTTGAACTCCGCTGGGTTCATCCTCATAAAGTCTCTCACTCAAGATGTCGGACTAGGAGCATGAGGGGCTTGGGCCCCTTGGTTGGCTTGATTAGCCACAACTTGAGCTAGTAAGGTGAGAGCATCCCGGAGCTCTCAATGAGCCAGTTGTCTCTCAGGTGTGCGGGCTCTTCTTCCTCTTGTGTTAGGCATGATCTCGCATAGCAAAGAACAATCGTTAGGGGGTGAAAACCTCACTTTAACATCTATAGCACGATATAGAGTAAGAAGAATGGAAATATTTCCTAAAACATCCCATAGCCCTCTTACTCATAGTTGTAGTGCACAACACAACCATAAATAAGACTCTTATTGATGCGGTGTGTTGGATGCCGAGGACCATTAACAACCTGTTGCTCTGATATCAAGTTTGTCACGACCCAAACCTATGGCCTATACGTGACATGACGCATGGGGAACTCGAAGGGACCCCAAGCAAGCCTCTTAGAATATCATTGCATGTGTTTGGTCGTGGAAGCAGCAGAATAACAATAAAAGAGTAGAAATAAGGGAACATGGGGCTAAGGGACATCCTTCATATCATAGAACATCATAGAGTCAAAGAGAGTCAAGGGTCAAAACATCATTACACAATATGTCCAACAACACCTCTAAACATAAAACTTAGCGGGGGCCAAGACAAGCAACCGGGCTCACCCTCATAGTCAAGCATACAATAAAAGGAAAGAGAGTCTTTATTTCATAGCATAAGATCAAAAACATTGTCCCCAAAGTTGAGGACTAATCACTTGCTTTGTAAAGAATTCGTACTAGCCATGTGGAGGAGGAGGATGATCAAGTGGGGATCCGGTCCCTACATAGTAACATCGTGTAGGCATTTTTATTGAATGTACTAAGTATGTAGGATGCAATGCAATAAGAGATAGGCAACATTATCGAAATGCATATTTAAGCAAGAAATGAGCATATAGTAATATGACATGCATGAATGATGCTTGTAGTAAAACATGCATACATAGAACATATTACATGTGTAGGAAGAGACTATCATTATTAACCAAGGCCTACCACCTCCTTGGTGAGGCGATTGAGGTACAAGCCCCACAACATAGTTGCACAGGCCTACTACCTTCCGAACAAGGCAATTGAGATACAAACCCCCCAACATAGTTGCACGGGCCAACTACCTCCTGAGCGAGGCAATTGAGGTACAAACCCCCCAACATGGTTGCACAGGCCTACTACCTCCTGAGCGAGGCAGTTGAGGTACAAACCCCCCAACATGGTTGCATGGGCCTACTATCCCCCGAGTGAGGCAATTGAGGTACAAATTCCCCAACCTGGTTGCACGGGATTAATACCTCCTGAGCGAGGCAATTGAGGTACATAGCCCCCAACGTGGTAGTTCGGGACTACTACCTCCAGGACGAGACAATTGATCAACTTCCAACACTATAGATACTTTTCATGAAATCACCACATTTATACCATCCTTTCATCATCATAAAGTCGTACAAGTCATAGGTCATGTAATATATCGTCAATGGCTCAAGAACCCTATACCAGACATTTCATCAAACACTTGGTAGGTGGATAATGCTTGTGTAAAACCATTAAAAAGTGAAATTATACATGAAATCTTGAAGTAAATCATCCCACCAATACTTGGTAACATCATCATATAATATACACCAAAACTCTTCATCAAATATCAAGTTAGATCAAAGAGTCATAGCTCAAAACATGCTAAAATAGTCACACTTTTACAAAACTCTGACATAGTTCATAGTCAAATTCATAATAGAAAACCTATAATTAAGATCAACTTAGAAAAATGAAATTTGTGTAAAAAAGAAGTGTTGGCACCATGGGTGAAAGGACCTAATGGTTGAAACGCACATACCTTGACTTTGGAGAATTCTTCATCAAGATTGGAAATGGAGACTTAAAACTTGAGTGAAATCCTTAAGATTTGGATGTGTTTTAGGACTTGAAATTTGGTGTGAAATATTTGTATAAGTGTTTGGAAGAGTATTGGGGAATGTCTTGTATGATATGAGGTGAAATATTGCTAAGTATAAGTATATTTACGCATGGGAGGACTTAGACCCAAGACCCAAAAGCCTTGGACCGTGATAAAAAGCACTGGCAACAAAATGTACAGGCTTGCGTCTAGTCCGCGACGCGGAGCTATCACGGAGGGTATTTTTACACTGGTCCGCGACGACTGTGCATCACGGTACCATCGCGGACAACCACTGGATATGCAAAATTGTGAATTTTGAAATTGTGATTCGATTGCTCTAAAATCAGGGCTAGACCCATTTTCCACTAAATTTTGCCCCCTGATCAAGAATATGAAGTCGGATTTTCGATATCATGCATGGATTTTGAGATATGTGGAAATTACATGCAGACCTATCATGGAGAGTATTTTTACATTGGTCGGCGATGACTGCGCATCGTGGTACCGTTACGGACAATCAATGGATATACAAAATTATGAATTTTGAAATTGTGATTCAATTACTCTAAAATCAGGGTTAAACTCATTTCCCACCCAAATTTCCCCCAGATCAAGAATATGATGTCAGATTTTTGATATCATGTACGAATTTTGAGATTTATAGAAATTACAATTTCAGGCGCTTTCGAAGCACATTTTCGGGCACCTTTTGGGTTCATTTTACCACCATAAACTTGTCAACATAAACATGAATGCATGTAAAAAAGATATAAGGGCTGAAACTTAAGACTTAAAATCATATAGGGGACTTAAATTAGTACCTTCGGCTTGAGTAATGTGGAAGAGGTATGGGTGTCTCTTTCTCATGTACTCCTCGGCTTCCTATGTGTCACTTTCGACTTGTTGGTTCCTCCAATGGACCTTGACGTAAGCAAAATCCTTGTTCTCAACCTCTTCTCTTGCCTATCCAAAATTGTCACTGGGACCTCCTCATAAGTCAAATTATCTCCTACAACACTCATAACATCCAAGGGCACTATAGCACTTGGGTCACTCACACACTTTCTTAACATGGACACGTGGAAGACCAGATGAACCATGTCCATCTCCATAGCAACTCCAACTCATATGCAACCTTACCAATCCTCCTCAAAACTCTATACAGACCCACAATCCTTGGGCTTAACTTCCCCTTCTTGCCAAACCGGACCATACCCTTCATGGGTGAGACTTTCAAGTAAATGCAATCATCAACCTTAAGCTCAAGATTTCTCCTCCTCACATCGGAATAGGACTTTTGTCTACTTTGGGCTGTTTTCAATCTCTCCCAAATCAACGTCACCTTCTTCGAGGCTTCTATGACCAAATTCACACCTAGCTAAGACTTTTCCCCCCAATTCAAACCAGCTAACCTGGGACCTACAACACCTACCATATAGAGCTTCAAAAGGAACCATACCAATGCTTGAGTGGTAGCTATTGTTGTAAGTAAATTCATTGAGTGGAAGATGTTCATCCCAACTACCCTTAAACTCCAAAACACAAGCTCTAAGCATATCTTCAAGAGTTTGGGTAGTCCTCTCGGCTTGACCATTCGTTTAATGGTAAAAGGTTATGCTAAGCTTAACCTTGGTACCATGACCTCTTTGGAAGGAGCTCCAAAAGTGAGAAGTGAATTGAGCACCACGATACAAAATGATAGACAAGGGCACCCAAATGTAATCTAACCAACTCATGAATGAACAATTTGGCATAATCTTCGGCACCATAAGTAGTTTTGACCGGTAGGAAGTGAGACAACTTTGTCATTCTATCAACAACAACCCAAATAGAGTCAAAATGTTTCCTTGTCTTAGGCAACCCAACCACAAAATCCATGTTGATTTCTTTCCACTTCCTAGTGGGAATCTCTATATCTTGGGCTAGGCCACCCAGCCTTTGATGTTCGGCTTTCACTTGTTGGAAATTGTGACATCCGGATATGAACTTGACAACGTCTCTCTTCATACCACCCCACCAATACACTTTCCTCAAGTCTCTATACATCTTTGTAGAATTGGGGTCAATGGAATAGGATGAATTATGTGCTTCCTTCAAGATCAATTCTTTCAAATCATCCACTTTTGGCACACACAATCTACCTTGGTACCTAATGGCACCATCTCCCCCTTGGGAGAAAACCTCCACTTTACCATCTATCACCAAGGCCTTTATCCCTAGCAAGGCGGGGTCAAGATCTTGTTTTGCCTTTACCTCCTTAATCAAAGAAGACTTAGAACCATTGACAACCAGTACACCACCATTATCAACTTCATCTAGCCTAACCCCTAATCTAGCCAACCGGCGAACCTCTATAGCCACCGTCATCAACATGAGCTAGACTACCCGTAGACACACTAGTTAGAGCATTGGTCACAACATTAGCTTTGTCGGGGTGATAATGCACACTCATATCATAATTTTTAAGGAGCTCTAACGACCTTCTTTGTCTCAAGTTACGATCTTTTTGGGTGAACACATATTGGAGACTCTTGCGGTCAGTAAACACATCAACATGAACCCCATACTAGTAGTGATGCCAAATTTTCAAAGAAAATACTACAGCCGCCAATTCAAGATCACGGGTGGGATAATTCTTCTCATACACCTTAAGTTGTCTAGAGGCATATGCTATCACCTTACCACTTTGCATCAAAACACACCCCAAACTAGTTCTTGAGGAATCACAATATACAATGAATCCTTCTGACCCTTCTGCTAGAGCCAAGATAGGAGCGGAGACAAGCTTATCTTTCAAAGTTTGGAAACTGTTTTTGCACTCATCTGTCCTCACAAATTTCATCTTCCATTGAGTCAATTTAGTCATAGTAGAAGCAATAGAAGAGAAGCCATTCACAAACCTCCGGTCATAACCCACCAAACCCAAGAAACATCTAATGTCTGATGGAGTCAAAGGTCTAGGCCAATTTCCACTCACCTCCGTCTTCTTAGGATCCACCTTAATACCATCACCCGGCACCACATGTCCCAAAAATGCAACCTTTTTCAATCAAAACTCACATTTTTCATATCTAGTGTACAACCTCTCCTCCTTCAAGATTTGCAATACCACCCTCAAGTGATCCATATGCTCCTTATCACTATGGGTATAAATCCAGATATTATAAATAAAAACCACCACAAACGAGTCAAGATAGGTCTAAAGACCCTATTCCTCTGATTCGAAAATATAGCCAGTGCATTAGTCAACCCAAAGGACATAACCACAAACTCAAAATGCCCATACCTAGTCTGGAAAGCCGTCTTGGGAATGTCACACTCCCTCACTTTCACTTGGTGATACTCGGGCCGAAGATCAATCTTAGAAAAGTGACTAGCCCCTTGAAGTTGCTCAAAAAGGTCATCAATCCTTAGTAGAGGGTACTTGTTCTTTATGGTGACTCTATTAAGGTGCCGATAATCAATCCACATTCTAAGAGTACCATCTTTCTTCTTCACGAACAACACTGATGCACCCTAAGGTGACTTACTAGGCCTTATAAAACCCTTCTCCAACAAATCCCTCAATTGCTCCTTTAACTCCACTAGGGCCATACAGTAAGGGGGAATAGAAATTGGTTGAGTATCGGGAAGGAGGTCTATACCAAAATCTATTTCCCCTTGGGGAGGAAAATTAGGGAGCTCATCGGGAAAGGCATCAAGAAACTCATTAACCATCAGAACCGACTCAATAGGAAGGACTTTGGACTCAACATCCCTAACTCTCACAAGATGACAGAGACAACCCTTAGAAATCAACCTTTGGGCTTTAAGACAAGAAATGAATCTACCCTTGACCTCCACATCATGACTCTCCCACTCAAGGACGGGCTCATTAGGGAATTGGAATTTAACCCTACGGGTTCTACAATCAATAGAAGCATAATATGCATGCAACCAACCCATCCCAAGAATTACATCAAAATCCACCATATCTAATTCAACAAAAGCACAAGGCAAGATTTTATGCAAAATGAACACGGGGCAATTTCTATAGACTCTTTTAGCAATAGTGGACTCACCAACAGGGTAGACACTTCATAAGGTTTACACAACAATTCGGGACTAACATGAAGCTTTTTGGCAACAAAAGGGGTAATAAAAGAAAGAGTAGCACCCGGGTCTATCAATGCATACACATGAAAATAAAAAACCTTTGGCATAACAATGATGACATCGGGCACCTTATCTAGCCTTTGTCTCCCTTGAAGAGCATAAAATCTATTTTTCCTTGTTGCACCCCCTTGTTGTCCTGCTCTTCCCCTTTGATCCGCATTTGCACCTTGGCCTTGTGGACGACCATCTCTACCTTTGTCTTGTGCATGAGGGCAATCAATAACCTTGTAACCCATATCACTACAACCAAACCAAGCATTAGAATTCCTCAAACATGGACCACTATGATTCTTTTCACACCTTGGACATCTAGGCTTTACCATTCCTCTATTACCACCTTGTAATCTTTGATTAGGCACTCTGTCATTGGCAAACCTCTTGTTGAAAGCATTGGAAGACCCTTGGTCTTAGAACTTGTGGCCTTGAGGAAAGTGGCCACCTTTAGAACCTATGGAAACCACCTTTAAATCGAGCCCTCTTGGACTCACCAGCCCTTCTCTTTCTAAGCCTTCCCCCCTATAGTTGCTCGACATATGTCATGACGCGGGACAAATCCATATCATTTATTAGCATAGTGGTATGATACTCCTTATTAACCAAGTAGGACATACCCAACAAAAAATTATTCATCCTTGGCCTAGGCTCAGCAACGAATTGTGCAGTATACTTGGAAAGCTTGTTAAACTTAAGGGCCTACTCCCTCACACTCATAGAATCTTTCTTTAGATTCATAAATTCTATCATTTTCACCTCTCTTAGCTCAATAGGAAAGGAACAGTTGAGAAATGCCACTTTGAACTCCTGTTAAGGGATAAAATCACCATTCCCCTTCTCCTTCTTCCATTGAGTGAACTAAATTTGAGTCACCCCCTTGAGTTGGTAGGCCTCCAACTCTGCTTTTTTCTCCGAATTAACCCCCATAATGGATAATACCTTATACAACTCATTAATGAATTCTAGGGGATCCTTATCCACCTTGGACCCATAGAACTCCGATGGATTCATCCTAGTAAAATCCCTCACCCTTGAGGCCGGAGTAAGAGCATGCGGGGCTTGGGCCCCTTTGTTGATTTTGTTGGTCATAGCATGAGCCAACATTGCAATAGCATCTCTGAATTCTTCTTGGCCTACCCCTCCTTCTAAAGGAGCTTGAAGAGCTAGTTGCTCCTCTGGTGTACGGGCTCTTCTTCTTCTTAGAATCGACATGATCTAGAATAGAAAAGAACATTTGTTAGGGAAAACCTTACCTTAACTTCTATAGCACGACATAGATCATGCAGAAGGGAAACAATTTTTAGAACGCCTCACAGCCTCTTACTCATAGTGCTGGCGTGCTTCACAACCATGAATAAGACTATAATTGACACGGTGTGTTCGATTTCGAGGACCATTAACAACCTAGTGCTCTGATACAAAGTTTGTCATGACCCAAGCCTAGGGCCTAGATATGACACGACGAATGGGAACCCGAAGGGATCTCAAACAAGCCTCTTAGCATATCATACACACATCCTTGGTCACAGAAGCAAAGTAAACAACAACAAGAGATATGTAAAATGGGAAGTGGGACTAAGGGAAGTCTTGAATATAACAAAGCAGAAGAGTCAAGCTCATAACACAATAACATCATAATATCCAACATACACCTCTAACTTGGAATGGAGCAGGGGCCAAGACACTTTTTGGGCTCACCCTCATCATGTCAAATGTTCAACATAAAGAAGTCTTAAAATAGCAAAAAAAGTAGATAGTGTCCTCGAACTTGAGGATTCACCAAGCTTATCTTTGAAGTATCTCACTAACCACGCGGAGGATGATCAAGAGGAGCTCCGGTCCCTACATGGTAATATCTGATGTTCACACTCCAACAGTAAAGTGGTCACTATCAAGTATAAACCTAACAAGAGGCTAGGGTCGAATCCACAGGGAATACGAGGTTTCGTAACCTTGACTCACCAACAATCATTTCAAGTACCAATCAACTATATTCTCTAGAATTGGGGGGGGGGTTTGCAATTTAAAGAGAAACAAATGAAAACACTATACTACTAAAGTGAAGAGACAACCAATTTAGGGAGCAACTTGCGAATTGTGTTTTCCATTATTCACTAAATCAAATACCCTGGATAACATAACCCTAATTGAGACATCCCATTTAGGATGGTAAGTTTAGGTTCTTCAAGCCCTTTCGTAAAAGTGAAGGTTGAATTTCACATGGTACTTGGTCGACTACCATGGTATGCCAACTAACCGTTACCCGTTTTTAAATCAACCTCTCCTTGGTCGGGTTTGGTTGATTAGAGGAGAAAACATCCATAGAATTCTGTCATCCATTTCTCTTTTCCTATTCATCACTACCTTAATCGAAATCATGATACTTGGTAGGGTTTGGTATTGGCCACCACCAAACAACATTCAAAATGAAAGGAAATAGGCAATACATGCAAGTACCAGATCAAAGAAATGCAAATAATCCAAGTTATTAGAATGTAGCTACTCATGGTTCCTACAACCCCAAGTTATGGAGGTTTAGCTACTCATGGATAAGGCAAAATCACAAACAATGAATAAAATAAATATGGTTGAGAGATTATCCAAAGACAATGAAGAACAAAACCACCTTAATGTTGAAATCACAAGCTTGAATAATGGAGTTTGATTACAAGTGATTTCAAATCCCCAAATTGGGTCTTCAAAGTAAAAACCTAATTATCTACACTAAAACCTAGAAATTTCTCCCTACAATATTTTAAGAACAATTCTATACTAATGTGTAAAAGTTATCTCTAAAAAAAACCTATCATAAACTATTTACAAAAAGAACTTTGAAATAAAAATAGAAAATCCAGCTGGCAAAAGATACAGCTCGTAGGTATGACTCGTAGGGTGACTTACGAGTCGTAATCAGGCTTTCGTAGTCAGCACTTGGCATTTTGGACTTGACTGCTACGATCCATGCTACGAGTCATTGCCTGGTCTCTGACTCGAACTCGGGGCTCGTATGGCTGAACTTCAATTTCTCAGATTTTGATTTTTGGAAGCTGTTAATCAGTATGGTCATCCCCTATGACTCGTATCTTGGGGTACGTCTCATAGTGGGTCTCGTAGGTCCTCAAATTCAACAAAATCTGCTACTTTTCCCCAAGATTAAGCCAACCTGTATTTTCTACAAAAACAAACACAAAACACATAAAAACCATAAAAAGTCGCATTAAGAACTTGCAAAATCCTTTGTTTTAGGCATCAAATATGTTGTATTTTGATAACACATCAACGCCCTCAACTTAGAACTGTGGCTTGTCCTCAAGTGATGACTCGATCTAAATAGACAATAAATAATACATAGCAATCATTCTAATGACATATAATTCTCTCAATTTCAGCTTAGGTACCCAACTATCATTTTCAAAATTTGATTATGTAGCTACTAAGTAAATCAAGGCAACTTGATGCATTTGACAATCCAACTATGACAAGCTAAGGAGTACCAACAATTCACAGTCACTGAACAAGTCATATGCTAACCATGTAGTGCAAATGCCCTCACAGAAAAGAAGTCCCTCTTTTTCACCCAATAAGCAAGCAAAGTAGATTTAGGGACTGTGCAAGCATACTCACTCTCGCAAATGAGATTCATGCATGATGATCAGTACCATAGACTTTCCCATATACTCACTACCTAGACTATTGACTAGCTGGATCGAGATCACTTTAGGACTTCATAGGCTTGGAACGTAGGCTCATGGGACTTTGCTAAGGTATTTTGGGCAATTAGCGACTAAAAGCTATCCAACACTTTCACTTGAATAACTCAACCATTTTCACTATGTCCTACCCTATTCTTTATTTTCAAGATTCTCCGGGTTCTTTCTTTTCATTTTGAGCTGGTGCCTCATTTTTGAATTCATTTTGCTCTTCTTCTCATTCTAAGGCAACTTATCTTCTTTTTCTCTCACCTGGTACATGATTTTCTCTTCTTTCTTTCATTCCCAACTAATCACCTCATTTTTGATATTATACCACAACATAGGCCACCCTCAACTTAATGCTTTTGGCCTGAGGTGAAGTACACAATATCTATTCCCTAAACCAGGGCCTCCTTTAGTAGCCACCCTCATCTTGGACTTTTTGCCTCAATCAAGGTTCACATGTTCAAGCACATACCAGGGCTAATATCAAGGTATTTCACTAAACAAGGCTAGACTAGCTAGGTATCAAGAAAGAAATGGGTGTATGTAAGGCCCAAGCATTTGGAACAGGGGGTAAACTGCTTCATGCTAGGCTATTTAGGCAAAAGGGGACTAAATTAAAGAACAACGGCCTAAGATCCTTTCTTAATCCACAAAATCCCAGTCCAACTCAGAGTGATAGGGAAAATTCTGAATCAATATACAATGCATGAACATGACAAAATTAGCTCACACAAACATGGCATTGCATACATAATCAACAGACTCATAGGTTATGCTTCAGGTATCAACTTGCCTTTGCTTCATCAGAACAAACATTGCCAAAACAATCCATGCATGATCACAAGAGTAACCAACAAACAAAATTTTCTTGTGGATACCAATATTTTCAAAACATTTAATAAAACCATTTAAGTCTATATACATGTCAAAAGTATTAGTCGACATACATCTACAAATTATCTACAACATCTAAATATGTCGATTCAACATAAAGTAAAACCATTCACAAGGAAAAAGAAACACGACAAAAAAACCTTGGGATATCAAAAATAGGATAGTTATAGAACTAAAGGCTACTCAGGCACCGTCATCAGTCTGGTCCTGGGGGGCTCTCTCCTCCGGGGTGGTCTAGGTTAAAACTGAACTCATTGTACTGGCTCAATGTAATCTCTGCTGCTCCCGAGCCTGCCTCTGCTGCTCCGTCTGTATAGAATCACTCATTACAATGTCAGTAATATGCTACTCTAGCTCTGCCTCCTCCTCAGTAGTCCTCTGTCTCTTCTAGGCTAAATCTGCATCATCACCCTCCAGAGGCCTCTTCTTGAGAGTACATGGGCGATCTTTGAATGGATCAATCAAGTCCTCACCCATAGGTGCCTCCTCCGGGATTGCGATCGGGGCTACTAATGATGCCATCAAGTCAGCCTTGAACTTGGCCAACTCCTACTGTAGGACAGCCATATCTACAGGCCGTGCTCTCTCAAGCCTCTTTTGGACCCTAGCCTTGAAAGCGTCGACCCTGGTATCCACTACAGCAACTCTCCAGTCCAATTCAGATAGGGTGAATGCCTTAGCCCGCTCCTCTGAAGCATGGACTGTCTAGCGAACCCATGGCTTGATCTGCTCTATCAACTTGGCTAGCTGAGCCTCTGTCTAGATAACTTGCGAATCATGGCCTGAAATGCAATAGCAGACATAACAGGAAAATCTGCAGAAGGAACCTGAGAAGTAAATGGCTCTGGTGCAGGTGTAGCTGTGGAGGGAACCGTCTCAGTGCTAGCTGCTATGGGCTGCTCTGGTACAATTGGAGTGGAAGTAGTGGCGGCTGCAGTAGAGACCTCGGCAGATGGCGTGTGAGGAAATAGCTCAGGAATGGGAGGAGGAGCTACTCTTTGGAGAGCCACTGGGTTCTCATCAGCCTTGATCAGGCTAGGGTCCATAGTGTGAAGGGCCTTGACGTGTGGGTCTATATGGAGAGAGATGCGCACTCTGGACTCATTGCATAATCTGTGTATCAAAATAGGAAACCATAATGAGGTATTCATCCGGAGCGCGGATTTGTGAATCTGCTCTACCATGACACGCGCCCAGTCGATCTCATAGCCAGCTAAGATACTGGCTAGTAGAACAGCTCACTACAAGGTGATGACATTATTCGTGAATATAGGTCGAATGCGAGATTGGAAAATGGCCCACTTAAATTTAGCACAGAAGGATAGGTGGGACTTCACTATGGGCTCGGTGTGTGTGGTGAACCATGCAGGCTCGACATCACCCTCTAATATCTGGTTCGCTATCCATCTGAGGAGCTCGGTTGTCAATCCACATTCTTCCCGATCATAGCATGCCTCATCTTATCTATTTTGATGTCGTACTCGGCTAAGTGTTGTGGCACCCTGTAGGTTAGGCCCAAACTAAACCCGACGGATGGTTTCTTCGGAGATATCAACCCTTTGACCACTAACCAAGACCTCTTGCAACCTGGGATGATCAATTACCTTCTTCCCTTTGGGAAGATCTCGGAGGATGGTAGTGGCATATGCGGCATAGAACTCTCTGACCATAAGTGGGGCATACTTGCCCAGCCGCTCTGATAACCACCAGAGCCCGTGTCGATCAATCTCGACCTCAAGAGAAGGAACTCGATTCAACCTTGAGTCATTTAATCGAGACTCCTCATGAATCTGCCTGACAAGTTTTACCTGTCCCTTTGGCTCTAGTCCCTTGTTGTAGATTTCTTGGATACCCTATATCCCCCATCGGTGATGATGAGGATCAATTGCTAAGATAGATTGGGCAACAAGGACTGGGCCTCCCACTGGGTCTGTGGTGCCTCCTGAGAATCTATCTCCGTATTCGTGGGAGTCATTGTGGTGAGTCACTCCCGGACTCAACTCCGTCTCCCTTCTCTTCAGACTGGGAGGCGCTCTCACCTTCCATGGGAGTCTGTGTAGTCCTAGCCCTTGTCAGGGGCACCTGTGCATCAAGGTCTTTCGGACCCTGTGGACTTCCTCTGATCCCTCCATCTGCTTAGTATTTGAGGCCTCATCAATCAACTTCCTATGGAAAGCCCTGATAGCATGTTTGTCTTTTGGAGGCATTGTACCTGAGATTTACACCATAAGCACACAATAAGCATCAAAGTAACCATTCACAAACAAATAAAGAAGCCAAAAGAAATAATAACATAAAGGGAAACACACACACATTCAACACTGCACCAGTTGCAGGTTTGCAGGTACGAGGCACAGGTACGACTCGTCGGATGACCTACAAGTTGTACAGTGGCCTCGTAATCCAAAGATACCTGAGAAAAAATCAAACTTGAAATAGGTACGAGGCACAGGTACGACTCGTAGCAGAGACTACGAGTCGTTGGATGGCTCGTACCAATTTCCAGTAATATTTTAAGCATAAGGCATGTTCATGAGACCCCACTACGGTTCGTAGTGGACACTACAACCCGTAGGTGGGTCTCATATGGCAAGTATTAAGGGACCACAGGTAATGGTTATTCCCTACAAAGGGCCACTATGACTCGTAGGTCCTTCTATGAGTCATAGGTAGCCCTTATAGTAGGGAACATCAGACGCCTGTGGTATCTTCAACATCACCACACGAACCACAATCAACATCAGAATAATTCAAACAGCATTTAAATCCATTGTTTCACTCAAAGTAATAGGCACAATAATATTACCATGACTCTAATCATGATAATTTAATCTAAAACCCAAACGAAGATTTCATCCCAAAGCCAATCAAGCAAACATTAACCTCCCAACCCATTCGAGAATTTTTCAACATAAAATCATTAATCCTAGAGTTTGCAACAACAGTACTAATACACAAACATGGAAGTTCAAGGGATTGGATGCACAATCACATAAAGAATTTCTCAAATGACCATTTTCAACCTAAAAGCATGCCTACAACAAAATTTCAATCCCACCATGAATCTACAAGTTAATCAACCATCACATATTCATTTCATGCTTATGATCAACACTAAATATGGCAAGATATCATCATCACAACTAACCAACAAGAGTGATCTCACAATTAGGATAAACCTTGGGGAATTCTTACCGACACAACCCTAATTCTCATTTCTATGAATCAACTTTCTCATGGGTACTCTTAATACCAGTTTCAAACACACAATCATATGAGAATTCCAAAAGACACTAAAGTATGTGTGCAAAATTTAACCAAGAAGCATACCTTTTGAGAAGACAAGGAACACTTAAACACAATGTGTAGAAAAAGTGGCCAGAACCCTAGGTGGTGGATACTTTGCTAGAACATTCACCAAAAAATGACGTGGGTACGCCGAAAAAAAGGGATCGAAATAGTTGGGAAATATTTTGGGAGAAAATTTGTGGATTAGGTTTGTGTTTTGAAGTCAAAATGAATTTTGACCCCTTTTATAACAAATCGGGCCGACTTTTAAAATCACCGAGTTGGGTCTACGAGACCTCGACTACGAGTCATAGGGCTTCCTATGACCTGTAGTCCTGGTCTCGTAGCAGACCCTAACACTTAGGAAAAATTTGAAATCTTACTTGGGCACTACGAACTTCATTTATGACTCGTTGCTTGTTGGCTCGGAGTGTGAGTGCCAACTTCAATCATCATGTTTTCCTCTACGAGGCATGACTACGAGTCATAGTGCATACTATGGCTCGTAGGCCTATCGTAGAGGCTGCTTACAGTGCTATTTTCTCCATACTTTTAGCTTTTGCTTAACATTTGCAAACCACATCTTAAAATACACCATTTATCCCAAAAAAGCAACCGATGTCTTCAAAATCAAAACAATAATAAATCCACTATCTAGTAATTCAAACAATTAAAATAAACTCAAAACAAGCCAAAAACATGAAAAATACTTGGGTCTCCTCCCAAGAAGCGCCTTGTTTAATGTCGTGTCTCAAATTAATCATCATCAATCATCAGAAATTCTCGATAGCCCACGCTTCGCTTTTGAACTCATCCGGGTGCTTCATGGACTAGCAGATATCAAAGATAACCTCTGCGTCATAGACCCTAAACCTGAGTTGACTAGAATCCATGTCCACCAAGGCTTTCCTGGTGGCCAAGAATGGTCTCTACAAAATAATAGGGACCTCAAAATCAACCTCACAATTAAGAATTGTGGAATCTGCCAGAAAGATAAACTTATCAACTTTCACCAACACATCAAAGAGAATTCCCTCTGGCTTCTTGATTGTCCTATCCGCCATGAGTAACCGCATCCTTGTGGGAGTAGGAGAGCCAAGACCCAAGTTTTTAAAAACATTAAGAGTCATCAAATTTGTGCTCGCTCTTAAGTCACACAATGCGTTTGTGAACTACACATCACCGATAGTACAAGGAATGGTGAATGCACCGGGATCTTCCCTCTTTTGAACTAGGCATTTAGTCATGATGACACTACATTATTGGAGCTCTTATGAAAGCTCTTGGCTCTTCCTGAGTTTTTTCGTGACCAAATCTTTCATATACTTGGCATACCCAGGCATATTATCCAATACCTTTAAAAGGGGAATGTTAATGGATAATTGCTTCATCATAGAAAGGGAGTGTTTGAATTTATCATCCTCCTCCTTTTTCTTGAGTCTTTTAGGAAAAAGAGGTGGAGGTCTTGGGATAACCTCAGTTTATTCTTGCTTCTTTGCATCTTTGTTTTGCATCCCATTACTAGTCAAACCTTCTTCCTCAACCTCGATCTTGTCATCAACACCCGTTTTACCCTCATCATCATTAACCACCATCATTGGGGAATCTATGGTGCTCTTCCCACTTCTTATCATAACTGCCATACAATGCCCATCATTCTTTGGATTTTGAATTGTATTACTTGGCAAAGTACCCTTTTGGCATTGGTTCAACTGAGAAGACACTTGACCAAATTATTACTCCAATTGTTTGATGGCCACCGAATGAGACTCTATCTTTTGGTTGATACTAGAAATATCCAATTTCAACATTTTCAAAGTCTCGTATGATGGTCGGCCTTCTTCAACAACTTGTCAAATATTTTCTCAATCCGAGAATTTCTAGACCCGGCATCACGATTGTGGGGAGGCACATAGGGACCATTTCTATAACCATCTCTTCGCCCCCACTCGGCCTCCGACTCTTTCTCTTTCAAAATAACCACCTTGGTTATCTCTATATATACCTTCTTGATTATAATTCTGACCTTGATTTCTGGAACCTTGCCGCCAATAGTTCGAGTTGGAACCTTGGGCATTGTTTCAGATTCCAGCCGCTTGATTACTTACAAAGCAAGCATCAAAGAAGGATTCTTCATACATGGGAGCCTTTGGAGGTTAGTGAGTCACCACATGAACACTTGCTTGGTTTTGCTTCAACACCAAGTCCATACTTGTGAGAAGTTGAGCACGTTGTTGCATAATCTCCTAATTTACCTTGCTTGCTCATTGTTAGTGTTCACCACAGAAGAAGTTTTAGTTTCACCTCTCTCTTTGACCCCATGTTCTATTAGTCTTGACCATTTGCTCCATTCTCTCGGTGATTCGTGTAAAAGGTTGATATAAAAACATGCTTCCCTTGATGGTATTGGCACAAGATTGACTATTCTCATCAAGGGCCCAATAGAAAATCTCCACTAAGGCATTATCAAAAATTTTATGGTTCGGAACTATCCTCAAGCACTTGGTGAACCTTTTCCACATAGAACTAATCAAATCACCTAGCAATTGCTCAAAATTGTTTATTTGGTCTTTGAGCTTAAGCTTTTTGGACCTAGGAAACTACCTCTCTAAAAAGGCTCTTTGTAACTCGGCCCAACTAGTGATCGAACTTTGTGGAAGCTCTGACAACCATATTGCCGCATTTCTAGTTAGAGATAGAGGGAGCGCTTGTAAACCAACAGCATCCATAGAGAGATTTTGTGTACCCATCACACTCTTGCAAACAAATGCAACATTATGAAGATGACTATGTGGATTCTGTGAAGGTAGCCCTATAAACAAACCACGATTTTGAAGCATTTGTAAGAGACCACTAGATACGGTATATTTAGTATCAACCGATAGTGGTGGCAACATTACAGCTCCTGTGACATCCACGGCCATAGGGTTCAATCTATATTGATTCCAACTATCTGCATTTTTGTTAAAATCCCTATGGTGTGGCCCATTCTCCCTTTGAGGTGGGTTTTCATCTCTAACCACGTCTTTATCATGTTGACCAATAGCTTCATCAATTGCGATGTCCTCATTTTCCTTGAGCCATTCTTCTCGTAATTCGGTGGATCTCCAAGTTGATTAGAACTAAGGGATCGCCTTGGCCCCTTATGTTAGGCATATAAACCTAATACATCCTGTAACACAAACCAAACAACAAAACAAAAACAAAAGTAAAATGCAAGAGAATGTAGAAATTAAAACTTGAATTAACTACTAGTGAAATCAAGTTAGAAACCTAGCCGTATTCCCTGGCAACAGCGCCATAATATTTTGGTGTTCACACTCCAACAGTACAGCAATCTCTATCAAGTGTAAACCTAACCAGAGGCTAGGGTTAAATCCACAAGGAATATGGGGTTTCACAACTTTGACTCATCAAAAATCATTTCAAGTACCAATAGACTATATTCTCTAGAATGAGGGGGAGGGGTTTGCAATTTGAAGAGAAACAAATAAAAACACTATACTACTAAAGCAAAGAGACAACCAATTTAGGGAGTAACTTAGGAATTGTATTTCTCAAGATTCACTAACTCAAATACCCCGAATAACATAACCCTAATTGAGACATCGCATGCAGGACGGTAACTTAGGTTCTTCTAGCCCTTTGGTAAAGGTGAAGGTAGAATTTTACCATGGCGCTTGGCCGGCTACCATGGTGTGCTAACTAACCTTTACCCATTGTCCCGGTCAACCTCTTCTTGGTCGGGTTTGGTTGATTAGAAGAGAACACATCAGTCGAATCCTATCATCTATTTCCTTTTTTCCTATTCATCACTACCTTGGTCGGGATCATGACACTAGACGGGGTCTGGTGTTGGCCACCACCAAACAACATTCAAAATGGAGGGAAATAGACAATACATGCAAATATCCGATCAAAGAAATGCAAATAATTCGAGTTATTAGAAGTTAGCTACTTATGGTTCCCACAACCCCAAGTTATGGGGGCTTAGCTACTCATGGCTAGGGTAAAATCACAAACAATGAATAAAATAAACATGTTTGAGAGATTACCCAAAGACAATGAAGAATAAAACCACCTTAATGTTGAAATCACAAGCTTGAATAATGGAGTTTGATTACACATGATTTCAAATCCCCAAATTGGGTCTTCAAAGTGAAAACCTAATTTATCTACACTAAACCCCTAGAAATGTCTCCCTACAATATTCTAAGAATAATTCTCTACTAATGTGTAAAAGATATCTCTAAAAAAAACCCTATCATAAACTATTTATACTATTTATAAAAAGATTCTTAAAATAAAAATAGAAAATCCAATTGGCAGCAGATACAACTCGTAGGTACGACTCATAGGGTGACCTATGAGTCGTAATCAGACTTTCGTAGTCAGCATTTGGCATTTTGGACTTGACTACTACGATCCATAATATGAGTCATTGCCTGATTACGACTCGTTCCCTGGGATCATACGGCTGAACTTCAATTTCTCAGATTTTGATTTTTAGAAGCTGTTAATCATTATAGTCGTCCCCTACGACTCATAGGTTGGGCACGACTCGTAGTGGGTCTTGTAGGTCCTCAAATTTAAGAAAATCTGCTACTTTTCCTCAAGATTAAGTCAACCTGTATTTTCGGCAAAAACAAACACAAAACACATACAAACCATAAAATGTCACATTAAGAACTTGCAAAATTCCTTGGTTTAGGCATCAGATGTGTTGTATTTTGATAGCACATCAATATCATGTAGGCATAATGTTTGTGTAAGTACGTTGGAATGTATTAAGTATGTAGGATGCAGTGCAACAAGATATAAGCCAATACAGTCAAAATGCATAGTAATAGGCAATAGATAAACATAATCTCAATATGGCATGCATGATCAATGCTTGAAGTAAAACATATTTATGCATCATCGAACTTGCATGAACATGACACATATGTGGGAAGAGATCTCAACCGATAAAGAATAAAACCAAGCAAGCTACAACTTGGAATCCTGATGGTCACCCCTCATCGGTAAAGAAGTGGTCTACTTGCCAAGGTAAACCATACTTCACCTTATGGGAGCCCGTCCCATTTCATAAAAGTAACCTCACTTACAAGAATCTGTCTCATTTTGGGGTAGATTTCATGATAAAGTGCACCAAATGGATCCACTCGCATAACAAGGGTATAAAATAATCCTATGTTGGCACATAGTTTGAGGAAAGGAGTATAGACCCTTGAAGATAGTCCACACCGACATCCAATCCATCGGTGCTAAGTCTAATCCCACGTAATACTTGAAATAATCATAACTTTAACAACTTGTAATAAAAGTCGAATCATGACATGAACAGCTCTTAAACATAATTGACCTCAAATTGTGAGTCTTACTTGAAACATGAGAATAGATCATAATCATACATGTACCCTTGCTTTAACATGAATGGGTCAAAAGAGATAAATCTTGAAAATAGGGCTTAACTTCATACTTGCATAATCATAGATAATTTCATGAATTCATAACATACTTGATAGCCCATATTC